>JAVKPL010004566.1:0-22327 GCA_032173675.1 Gastrolobium villosum
ACGCTCGGACACGTTTTTTTATTGTATTTATTTTTTATTTTTTTAACTAAATTTAAATGAAATAATTTATAAATTGATTTTTTTCTGTTATGAAACTTGACATAAATAATTAACAAAGTAAGAAAAATTATTTATATTTATATTTATGTTATGAAATTTAAATATTTGATTGGTTATATGACTTATTATGGACTCTTATATGTATTAAATATAAATTATATTATATATATTAGAAATTTTATGGGGAAGGATATTGTGACAACCAAGTTATGTTACATCCATGTGACACCCAATCAATCTCACCGTTAGATCGATTATGTTGATCCAACGGTTATATTTATTTCCATCTTTGTATGGTCATGATTTCTCAAATTTAAAACTTTATATTTATTTTCACCTTTGTATAGTTATGATTTCACATATTTAATGCTTTCACTTTAAATATGGGAAATCATGACCATACAAAGATGGAAATAAATATAACCGTTGGATCCACATAATCGATCTAACGGTGAGATTGATTGGGTGTCACATAGGTGTAACATGACTTGGTTGTCACAATATCCTTTCCCAAATTTTATTTAATATCAAAACGTGTCTCAACGTGTCCAAATATGACATTTTTTAGAATTAACGTGTCAGCGTGTCGTGTCCCGTGTCCGTGTCCGTGCATCATAGGTGAGACCCATCTTGAATCTGTGTGTATAGGAGATAGATTATATTTTATGTAGCATAAGACTACTAAATCCCTAAAATTAAATAGTCCAAAACCCTAATATTCACATTTGCACTTTCAGTTTAATCAAACAATAGCAGTCACTACTTCTTCTCCCATTCATCTTCGACGATTGATCGGGACGTTATTGGAGCTTCGTGAATCTTCCAGAGACAACCTAGTTGCCGAAATGGTACGCCGAAATTCCCTCCTTGTTCCCCTAATCTCGTGTAATATCTCACGCTCGAGAGGTTTCGGTTTTTTTTTTTTTTGCCGTGACACAATTATTGTTAAGCTTGTCGCTGTTGAAGAAATACATTTTATTTTTACTTAATTATTTATGGATCGATAATACGATTATGTATTGATAGTATTATTTTCATCGCAGATTCTTAACCCTACTCGGAACTTTTGACAAAAGATGGCTTCGAGATTCTGGACTCAGGTTTTTAACATACGTTTCGATGCGTTCTAAATGTTGATTATGTGATATTAAAGCATTAACTTTTTAATTTAATTTTTGAATGGCAGGGTGGTAGTGATTCCGAGGAGGAGGAGAATGAGTATGATGAGGAGATTGAGGGAAATATTTTTTATGCCCCAGTATCACCCAATGATTTGGTGCTCCCCTTTTATTTCCTTTTTTACCCCTGCTATTTTTTCTTCTTTTCCAATTTTACCCTCTCATTTATACTAGGAACCACCTAAAAATTGGTGGTCCCGAACCACAATAAATTCTCTCGAGATTGAGACTGCAGCGGGCAAATCTTCTAATCAAGTTGTTACAAGCAGATACCTGCAGGACAATGCAAGTGACAGCGATGACTCTGATGGCCAAAAGCGCGTTGTCAGGTCAGCAAAAGATAAGCGTTTTGAGGAGATGGCTTCTACTGTTGATCAGATGAAGAATGCCATGAAGATTAATGACTGGGTGAGCTTGCAAGAGAGCTTTGACAAGATTAACAAATAGCTTGAGAAAGTTATGCGTGTTACTGAGTCCGAGAAGGTGCCCAATCTTTATATTAAGGCACTTGTGATGCTAGAAGATTTCTTGACTCAGGCTTTGGCAAATCAACATCAACATCACCTTTATCACAAATTAATTGGGGTCGGTGGTAGATGAACCCACATGAAAGATATAAAATTGTTGAAAAAAAAATAAAAAAAAATTATAATATATATATATATGTATGTATATATAAATAAATGAAAGTGAGAAAGAAAGGGACAAGAAGAAGTGAGGGAAATGAAGGGAAAAAGGACTAAAAAGGGACCATCTGGAACATAGGAATAACCATGGGTCTAACCCTCCACCATACTTAGGCTTTGGCAAATAAGGATGCAAAAAAGAAGATGAGTTGTAGCAATGCTAAAGCCTTGAACTCAATGAAGCAGAAATTGAAGAAAAACAACAAGCAATATAAGGACATGATTAACAAATGCGGGGAGAATCCGGAGAGTGAGGAGGAAAAAGATCAAGAGGAGACGGAGGAAGAATATGAAAGTGAGGATGAGATTATTGACCCTGATCAGCTTAGAAAATAATTAATGTTGATTTTCGTCAATCTAATAGTTATAACTTATTTGAAATTAATAACATTTATTGTATCATACTTACTAATTAATTATTAATGCATGATAAATTATAATTATTAGATTGAAGAAAATCAACGGTGATTAAATTGGTTGCAAGAGTGATAAACTATTTTTTGTGGTTAATATATCTTGCCCCTAAATTAAAATGATATAACCTTACATCTTTTATAAGGACAAATAGTTTCCCCATAAAAATAATAATAATAAAATGAAATAACGTTATAAATATTATTAATACAATATCCGTAATCCATAAAAAGGTACCAAAATGTGTGACTTCTAATTTTGTGTAATTAGAATGATTAAATTTTATTATTTAATTCGTGGTGGCTGAAAAAACTGTAAATAGAGTTAATATACAAAGCTTGAATATATAATTTAATAGATATAATCTCATCTTATCATAATTTTCTTTTTTATATTTGTTATATTTCTTTTGGTTATCCTTTAATTTTCTAACAAACAAAATTTAATTATTAATTGAAAGTTTAATAGTAAAGAAACGAACGGAATTATTTTTATCGTTAATTGTAATATATATTTGTATCTCCTCTTTTCTACTTCAATTTTAAAGGAAACAAAGTTTATGTATTTAAGAAGAATTGATCTCTTTAAATTTCTTTCACTTCTTATTTATTTTTATATTACTAAATAAAAAAATTGTTTGTCATTACTTCCTTTCCTTTTCAACGGGTTCACTATCCATTATTTAAACATCGTCTTAACGTGAAAACTCCATAGTTTTAGCAGTGCTGCCTCCGGTCAGATGTAAGTTTATAATTTGTCCAATTTGTTTTCAAATTTTGAATCAAATGTAATTGTTCCAATTTGAAGACCAGATATGTCAGTAAATAACTCTTAAGGAATTGATTTATGTTAAGGATATCTTTGGTGTGATGTATAAGGCATGATAATATTTAAGTTGTTTGGTATGAATATAGTATAATAATATACGACATAACTCCTTAATACATCAAAAGGATGTATAACTTAGGGCTTGTTTGGTGTGATGTATAAGGCTTGATAGTATAAGCTTATACTATACGTTATAACATTTTCAGTTGTTTGGTGTGACCACCGTATAGTATAAGCTTATACAGCAGAATTCCCTATTACATCAAAATGATGTATAACTTAATCAGGCCTAAAGGGGTGAGATTAGTCCTGATAAGGGGTTGATGTATTAATATTGCTTAAGAGTACAATTCTCAAGAACTAATATATCATTTCAATATTAACATATTAAAATAATTTTTTTAATATATTAATTTTTAAAACATTGGAAGATATTATCTTATAAATATCATACCAAACGCTGAATAATATTAGAATTTAATCAGGTCTTATACAATCAGACTTATCCTATACTATAAACCAAACATGCCCTTAATCAAGTCTAAGAGGATGAGATTAGGCCTGATAAGTGGTTAGTGTGTGTGTGTGTATATATATATATATATATTGGTAAAAAGGGATTGATATATTAACATTGATGACTTGTACAATTATCAAGAATTAATATATTATTTCAATATTAATATGTTAAAATTAAAATTAAAATTTTTAATATATTAATTTTTAAAATATTGGAAATTTTCACTTTTATAAAAAATAATATATTTTTGGACACACTGATCAATATATTTTTATAAAAATTAATATCATATGATATATTTAGAAGAATTATATAAAAAATTTATTGAAGGGTATTTTATTAAAAATATTTATTTTTATTCAATCTAGTACTGTACCGTGTATTACCAAACTCTAAATGATATAATCTTATATAATATATATTATCTTATATAATACAATGTCAAATGCTGGATAATAGTAAAATTTGATCAGATGTTATATAATCAGGTCTTATACTATCAGATCTTATACTATAAAGTCTTGACCGGATGGTGATACGTTTTGGCCATTGGAAAGAATCTCTCTTCAACTCACCAAGAATACTGCTGATCAACTACGGGATGGTATAAAGAAAGGTATTAATGGAGACGTGAAAATTTATGATTCGTGACATATATGAATGCACTCACTGATGTGAATAATAGATCATTTCACTATATTTCAATTACTAAGCAATGTAGCCTAAGCAATTTCTCTAATATCTTTTAAAAAGAAATATCGAACTGGACAAGTGTGCTTGATGCCATTTCAGATGACATTAAGTAGGTCCTCATTTTTGCATATGCAAGAACACACGCATAAATACAAACAAACAAAAAAAGATAAAAGAAGCTAAAATGAACAAGAACAACATCCATTATATCTGTTAAGGCTTTCATTTTTATATAAACTACAAAAATGAATTTTGTACACTTTGGTAATGTGAATAATCTGCTCAAGATGCTGTATTTGAATCCACAACTAAGTCACAATGTCACCTATCTAAATGGGAAAGATAAACAACATCAAATAACTAAAGAAAGAACCTCTCAACCCAAGCCTATAATTAAAAGAGCTATGCAGATTTGTTAAATCGTAAATAGAGTAAGGAAAATCAAATGGACAATTATATCCGTAATCAACTTTGTGCGCAATAAAGTGATAATTAAGGTATAAGACTATATTATAATTAATGAATACCTATTAAAGAAAAAAAATGAGATGAGGCTGGCTTTAAAGGCCCTCCCTCGGCTTCAAAATGCTTGGATAAAATATACTATGTAAGTCTTCTCAACCATAAAACTCTTCAAGCCATGACATGACTAGGAGTTCAGGTACTTTGTAAAGCTGCAATATAAAAAATGTAATGCAGCTTTGAAATGCAATCCTTTAGTTGATCAACTAAAAGCAATGTTCTAATCAGAAGAATCTTCAGAATCAGCCGAGTTTGAGCCTGCTCCATTTACAACTCTATTAGCCATACCATCTGAACCCTCCCTCATAACATCTGCCTCTGAATCCTCCTCTTCAATGCCATTATCATTGTCATCTTCAGAAGCTTCGACAACCCCCATGTGGATGGGAGTCATGGGACTTGCCTTTCTATCATGCCAATCCTTATCCAAGCTTCTCAATGGTTCCCTACCAATACTGGAGCTATAAGAGGCAGCCCCATGGCCCAGCAACACATCTTCAACACCCCATTTTTCCACTCTCCTTTTCCTCACTGTCCGGCGACCACGTCCACTAGCTTGTCCTTGTGATCCTCGTCCCTGCTGTTTAATTCTCTGACTTAGATTCTCAGTGACCTTAACATTGCGGTTGGTATCTCGTTTAGAATCACACATTCTTTTAGATAGCTTTTCACCCCGTCCTTTATCATGAATCCCTCGTACACGTTTATTGCTGCTCCGTTCAATTTTCACAAGAGCAGATTTAGATTTCATGAAATCATCGTGGCCCGAATCTGCTGTTTCTGGTTCAACCACTTTACTAGATTTGTAGGGAAGATTCTTTAGGAAAGCAAAGCAAGTTAGATGACTAATTTTCTTTAGATTAGCATGAAAAATTTCCAGCCACATTGTCCCCCATATATAATAAAAGGGACTTGTACAAAGGGAAACTTGACATCCAATCTGCTTGGTGAATGTCTTGGATACACAATAGTTCAGATTCATTATTTTCAGATAAAAATATAAAATGTCAGCCCAACTTATAGATATTTTCATAGCAAACCTTTCATGGTGATACCAGATATTGTACAAGTTTATGAGCAAAAGCAGTCCAATAAAAATCAAGGAAAAATGAAAGAGACTTACTATGTACTCCCTAGGTATCTGTTCATTTACAAGAACAAAAGGGTGGTTTCTGGAAGGACCCTCCATTGGATCATGTAAATGAGGTTGGCTGAACTGTCCAAAAGCATCAGACCTAATGCCAGACTGGTTTGGTAGAAATTGATATTCATGGAATGTCCTTGCCAAAGCCTAGAATGGAGCTCATTTCAAATCAAACTCTCATATAAAGCAAATAAGAGTAAAAAATATATAGCAAGAGAAGTATAAAAAAATTAAACAAATAATAACTGCAGGCTTTCCTGTTCCTCAAACTGTTGAAGTAATATAAATGGAAGATTATTTGTACCGAAAGAGCATTTAAAAAGATATGTTGCACATGCAGCTTAAGACTAGGTTCATTTTATTGACCAAGATACTTTATGTGAAAACCAACCTTATTTGCTCTCATATCATGCCTATCATGTATTTTAATATCATAGGCAAGACGAGGTCGCTTCGGCTGTTCTGTAACTGCTCCACCAAAAATCACATGCCAGAAGTGTCAGTAGCCAAACAATGGTGCATGCAGCCATCACAAAGACACAAACAGCAAATAGCATAGTATTGTTTCTAGCAACTTCTTTTAATCACAAAGAAGCAGAGCCCTAGAGATGGACAGCAGAGCCACAAAAGAAAGTTTATCCAAATGAAATACAAAACATATCTATGCCAGATAGAGCCACTGCAGTCAATAACATTTTCATGATGCCTAAGTAGATGAAAAAATGCAAGGAAGATAAACAATTCAGGCATGCCAAGGTGATTTACGAGTTACAAAATGTACAACAAAACATATTAAAGAAACTGCAACAATCAGTTAACTCAATAAGTGAAGATAATAGGAACACAAGTTCTATGATTATACCTATGGGTGCCCCAAATGCATCTGGTGGCAATGGGTCAAACTTTACTCCTAGAATGGGTCCATCTTCCCTCAACGGCTCCCCTAACTTTGCCTCCACACATTCAATTACAGCCTGAGGGGACTCATAATAAACCTGAAAGCCCCGAGGCATCACATTCCGGGACTCAGAACGGGTACACGGGCTGGACCCCGAACCCGACCCGGATACATACTCATTGCCAAGTTCACAGCCCAACCTCATGTCATCTGTGGGGGAATCTGGCAAAGGCTCTGCTGCCACCTCCCGCGGCCGTTTCTTGGAAGGCAAATCCTTCTTGTCCTTCAACCTCCTATGACAGAACCACATCTGCAGTTGCCGATCCGATAACCCCAACTTTTCCGACAACTCTACTCTCATAGCCTTCGAAGGATAAGTATCCACTAACCAAACAAAATCACAAAATTAACCAAAAAGAAACAAAAATTCTTCCAATCAAAAAATTACTGCAAATAAAAAACAAACAAATAAACACACAAAGAATTGAGAATTGTGAAATTGAAGAACGAACAAGCATAAGCTTTCTCGAGGTTTTCAAGCTGAAAGGGGGTCTTCATCTGGCGCTTGGGCTTGCTCTTCCCCTCATTGGAATTCGTAATCTTGCTATTGCTTCCATTATTATCGTTGCTGTTATCATCTGCGCCACCCCTTTTCTGATTATTGTCTCCCTCCATCATGAAAACCGATCAAAGATCGAAACTTTCCTCTTTGCTTCACAAACCCTAAAAATCGCAGAACACGCTAAAGGAAGAAGAAGAAAAAGAAATTAGGATTTCCCCAAAGAATCAATTTGGATTCTATATTTGTAACTTGCTTGCTCTCTTTTTTGAACCAAAAAGCCCAAACAGCTGTGAGATTCAAGTAATGAAATAAGGATTTTATCTTGAACCAATATTTTGAATGTATCTTGATAAAAATAAAAAAAAATCAATAAATATTTGAAAAGATTGAAGATAAAACTCTTCAATGCTACTAATTCCACCATCATCATTCATAATAATTTTCACAGATAACATTCTGATTTGATATCAACGGTGTCGGTGGTGTGTGACTGTGTGCTTTGTTGTTCCTGTCAAACAGGATCTTAATGAGGGCTATAAAGACTATCTTGTCTGGGATTTTCTTATTTTGTGTTTCCTTTTTTATTTTTCTTCCTAAAATGTAAATCTCAGAGGCTCGGCTTCGTTGATTGATTTTCAGTGATCTGGGATCTCACCATGTTTCAAATTTATGATTTTTGTGGGTCCCGTTTGTTGCATGGGACTACAATTTATCAAGTGGGCTTCTGTTTGGGCCTTTCATGAATTTCATCCTCTTGTCTACTCTGGGATTAAATGAATACAAAAAATAAAATAAATCATAAATTTCAATTTTCTGTAGCCATGCTTTTATTTTAGTATGTAGCACCGATACGACACGTGACACGTGACATGACACGACTCTCTGACACGTCAATCGTAAAAAATTATGGATTTTGACACGTTGGGACACGTTTTAATATTAAATTAATGATTTAGCTAATGATTTCGTGACATTTAATTACATGTTAATTACTTGGTAGCTAATGATTTCGTGACATGTTAGAACCCGCACCGTTAATTAAGTTAATTAAATATGGAATTTTATTTGAATGGAATTGATAAGTCATAAGGTTAGCAGTTATGGAATTTATGAGTCATAAGGTTAGCATTTATGGAATTTATGAGTAATAAAGTTAGCAGTTATGAAATTTATGAGTCATAAAGTTAACAGTTATGGAATTTATGAGTAATAAGGTTAACAGTTATAGAATTTATGAGTCATAAGGTTGGCAGTTATAAAGTTTAAGAGTCAGTCATTTTTTTTTTTGTAATTAAGTTGGGTTTTAATTGTGTTTATTCCAATTTAGGGTTGTCGTTTTAGAAATTCAAATCTTAGCCTACAAATAGTCTAGTACATCATTTGAAAAATGGAGAGAATTGAGAAGGCTTAAATAATTATAATGAGTGATTAAGAATGCTGAAAGTCACTTTTCGGACGAAAAGTGCATATACCGATTATGCTCCTCGGTTTAAATGTGTACCGATGAAGTATCTCGGAAAATTATAATAAAAATATGAATGTTCCTAGAAAATTTTGTAGGACAAGTAAAACGAGTTTCAGGAAAAAATAATGAAAACTGGAGCCAGAACTGATACCGGCTATGGAAAAATGCGTAACGAAAAGGTGCTCTGAAAATTAAATAAAAAATATGACAAATCATATAAAAATAAGTAGGTTCAGATCCCCAAGTTTGGGATTAAAATGATAAGCTTATCTACGAGAACTGATAATGTGTGCTTAGGACTTAAAGCACTATAAATACTACTTTTACGCGAAACCCTAGGCAAAACCTAATTTACATCTGACCTAGATGCTAGTTAGAATCTCTCCCTCTATTCCATTGTTTCCTCCCTTCTCTTTTGTGAGGCAAAGACATTGATTCAAGGAGCTCTGTTCCTCCTTCTCAGCCTCTCAATTAAACATTAACAATCACAGAATCTGATATTAAGCTTTTTCTAATCAAGATTAATATGAACGAGGAACTCTATTTACCTGATAAATAAACACACAGAGATGAGAGATAACTTGAAGTTGGTGGACAGCGGTGGTGGCGTGAACGGTGGAGGACGGCGATGGTGGCGTGAACGGTGCAGGACGACAGTGGTGGCGTGAACGGCGGTGGTGTGTCTTACTCGGGACTCGGGAGCTTGCAGGTGAATTAAGACAAGAGAGAAAAAGTGTGTCATACCTTTGGGGTTTACCTCGTATTTATAGAGGTTACATGTGGGTAGTATGGGTGGGCCTTTGGTGACTCTTAATAGGGGCCCTGGCCCGCTTGCTATGCTGTCGTTGTGTTGTCGGATAAATATCCTTGATGGATATCCCTTTGAGTCAATGCTGACTCATATTCTGAATTGCCCCTTGTTATTTTCGAGATGTAATAATGTAGAAACTTATTATATATAATTATGAGGTATTTCAGTTAGATATCTTTTGCAATCATATACAGGTGATATTTTGAAAATAAATTGAGTAATGCTACTTGGTAATTATAATGACGTCATAATAGAATTTAAAGAAAAAGTTTTTCCACATATTAATTATGTGTGGCTTAATACGATGACATGTTAACAAATCGGGTATACACGGGGTGTTACATGACACATGGCACATTTTTGCAGGAAAAGCTGATAGCGAACTTGGTGTGCTATGTATAACACCTCGTAAATTCAAATGTGATTTTAATTGATAAAATGTGGGTTAAAAGGGAAGGATTAGTGAAAATCCCGAAATTGGGGTCAAAATGAGTATCAAGGGCAAAATGGTAATTTGCCAAAAACGTAAACCGAGGCATGAAAAATGGAGTTGGGGATCTCAAATGGCAAAAATAATGCCGAATATGGAATCAGGACGAAAAATTGAGTGAATAGGCAAGTTTTGAAAATTTTGATGAATAGTGATTTTCTGGTGTATAATACTACGGTATGAGTGTACCGATAAGTGTGAAATTTTTATCAATATTTTTAGGAAAGAAAAATATGTCATGGACCAGAAAAATATGTAGATTAAGAATTTATGATTAGAATTTTTATCGGGATTAAAGTTAAAACGCGTGTGGGACCCGCGGGTGGTTTAAGTGACTTGAAAGTCACAATTACACAACACTTTCTCTCTCTTCCCTCCTTCTTCCTCCCGTGAAACAGCCCTCCCCCATTGTTCTTCATGCAAGTTTTTGTCCAAAACTTGTCTCCCTCCTAAATCACTCATTTCTCCACCAAATTTAGCAAAGTTTGTGTTGAAATTTATTGTAAACCACCTTCTGAAGCCATTGGTGATACTCCCAAGCCTTGAAATCATCTCCTTGGGGCGTTATTGGGCAAAGTCAGATCCTAATTTTTGGGGATTTTTGGGTGTTCTTGGTGTTTTTGAAGTTTTTGGATCTTCCTTGGATTGGTGAAGCCTTGGTGGTGTGTCTACCATAGATTGTGAGTATATTTGTAGTGTTTTTACGGTTGATTTTGTAGATCTAGAAATTTATGCACTAAGTCTTTAATCTTAGATCTGTGATGATAGAGAGCTCAAATGGAAAAATGCTATTAGATGAAAATGCCTTAGAATGATGCTTGTAAGCTAGAAATGCTATGAAAAATTTTGGTGAAAAAGTGAGATTTTTAACTTAGGAAAAATTTGGGAAATTTCATGAAATTTGAGGTTTTGTGTAATTTGGAAAATTGTTGATCATGATGTTGATCATTGTAGGGTGCCTCACACGGACGTGATTGTGGAGGATTAAGCTTGGAGCTTACGTATGGAGCATTGGCTCGGTGTTGAGGTAAACCTTTGGAACTGGGGTTTAGTCCCTTGTGTGCTCCACCACACCTAGTGGAAGGTTGTGGTTGGATTTTGTGTCATTGGACATTGTGTGATTATGTGTTTCATGCTTTATTGCATGTTATGTGTGAAATTGTTTGGTCACTGGCCAGTTGACGTGTGTTGGTTTGGACATCCGCTGGATAATTCCGCTGGGAATTCCAGTTGGGTTTTGCCGTGGGGTCGACTCTGGGAGCGACACCAGGATGATCCAAACATGGGACTTTCGTTGGATAGGGCTCATGAGGAGTTCCAGTTGGGTTTTGCCATGGAGTCTTCTCAACCATGGGAGAGGCGCCAGGAAGGTCTCGGGAGTTATATGATGGAGTCCTTGAACGTAAATCCAATTGTGGATGTTCTCGGTTTGTCTCCAGTTGTTTGTGATATTGTATGTTATGCATTTTACATAAATGTCATTGTTGCACATTGAGTGAGCCATGGGGTGGAGAAGCCTCCAGGGCCCTTGGATTACTGAGATATATTTGTATATCTCACCCCGTGTTTGGGGGACCACATTTTAAGGCATTATGAGCCGGGAGGAGCTTCGGGCAAGAAGCCCACTTAGTGGACAGCGGATTGCATGTGGTGCAGTGAGCTTGTGTAACAGCCCGTGTTAACCCGGATTGTTAACATACTATCGTATTAAGCCACGCTTAATTAAAATGCGGAATAACTTTTTCTTTAATTCAATTATGACGTCATTAAACTTAACCAACTTGATTACTTAATCAATTTCATAAAATACTACCTGTATGTAAATTGCAAGACAACTAACTGAATACCTCATATATAAGTATAATGTGAGTATCTAAAGCCACAGGACTACAACACGTAGCCTGGGACAAAATCCTGATACTTTAATTACAACATCAAATTAAAAGACAGTAGTCAAACCATGTGGCATGGACAAACCCCATGCTCACCAAATAAGGCAACATGCCCAATAACAGTCTCAACATAATCTTAACAGAAAACATAACGACAGTCAAATAACCAGCAATCAACAACCAGCAGGTCAGCATATCATAAATATCAACTCAGCTCTGGCCTCCTGCCACCTGAGCCCTCAACATTACCTGATCCTGAAATAAGCGTCCCCAAACGTGGGGTGAGATCTCTAAACAAGAAATCTCAGTAAGACAAGGGGTCCTCAAGGATCTTCCACCCCAAGCTCACTTACATGTGTAATATAAGTTCAAAAACAGTATTTACAATATAAGTTCCAAAACTATGCGATGCAGCAATTAATCATGCCATGTGTGTTTATCAAATCTACTGGCCAGAGAAATGTAGGAATACGTCTATGCCTACATGAGTACAAGGAACACCGTTTGCACCTCACCCACAGCCTCACCATCTTGTATGTACTACATACTCAGGCTTACCGTATAGGTGGACACCACATGCATCTCATAAAAGCACATTGCATATAAATAGCTCAACAGCATTTCCAAAACATTAAAGCATGTAACACAGCATGCATAAACCCATCCCCATGGGACATGGTGGAACAACAAAATGGCTAAACCGAGGACACGAAAGCTTACCTTGCAAGCTAGCTATCCAAGCCAAGAGTCCAACCACTCTCAAGTCCAAAAACAAGCAGTATCACAATCTGATATGGACCAATAATACATCAATATTTATGCATCACAAGCATACAACTTAAAGACTACGCCTTTCCTTTACGTTTTACGTCTTAAGGCTTCCAACAAAGCCATAAGCCCTTACTCATATGATTCTGACTTAGTTCATTAATTACAGAAGTTCAACTTCCTTAATCTAGGGTCCACAAACACCCAATAGCTTACTGTTCACACAGCACGGCTACTGTTCTGTGAAATCCCAGGATATCCGGATATCAGAAGGGACATATCCGGATATGTCATATCCGGATATCACACTGACCATATCCGGATATAACATATCCGGATACACAGGTCCCATATCCGGATATCAATATCCGGATACCATATCCGGATATCGATATCCGGATATATGTTCGACAAATATCCGGATATCTCACGACAGAATGCAGTTTCTGCATTTCCTGAATATCCAGTCCAAAGATCCCACTTTTAACACATGTACACGTTAAAGGATCCATTTTTAAACATATACAAGTTCACTTAGGTGTTGGTTACTTCATTTTAACCTTTTACATGCCAAGACACCACTTTTAAGCAAGATAAACTCATGATCATGGTGAGATAACTTACCCCAAGGCTTAAGACAGAAATGGACAGAGGTATGAAGCTCTTGGAGCTCTCCAAAAGCTCCTCAACTCAGGCCACACCAAGGTGTACGAAAATGGTGCAAAGCTTGGCCCTTTCAACACAAAGGAAGCTCCTTGGAGCTCCACAAGCCAAGAACAAGAGCTCTCACCAAAGGAACACCAACTCAGCCCCTCAATCCTCACACACACAGTGGCTGAATGTGCAAAGAATGCAGCCTCACACTCCCACAACCCACCCAATCAAGTGTTTAGAAGAGGAAATGTGAAGGAAATGGCTTCAACCTCAAGAAAAGAGAAGAGAAGCCATGAACAGTGTTTTTTCCACACAAGGCAGCAGCCACTCACGTAAGAAATGGTTTTCCTAGGGTTTTGTGCCCTTAATGTGTCTATTTATAGGCACATGGCCACTTAGCGCGCAGTATTAGCCTTAATAGCAAAGTAAAAGATCTTGATCCCAAACTTCGGAATCTAGACCTAGACATTTTTCTAAGATTTGTCATATTTTTATTTTATTTTTCGGAGCACCTTTCCGGTACGCGCTTTTCCATAGCCAGTATCAGCTCTGGCATCAGATTACGTTATTTTGACTTGAAACTTGTTTTACAAGTCCTACATAATATTCTAGTAATTATCATGCATTCTTTATAATTTTCCGGATACTTTTCCGGTACGCATTTATACCGAGTAGCAGAACCGGTATCTGCGCTTTCCTTCCGAAAAGCGACTTTCAGCATTTTTATTCATTCATTATAATTATTTAAGCCTCATAATAATTATTAGGGTCAATTATGGAATTATTTCCTAATTATCATAATTAATTCACTAATTACCTTAATTAGCGGTGCGGGTTCTTACATTCACCCCACCTTTTTAAGGATTTTGTCCTCAAAATCAGAAACATACCTGTCTCGGAAGTCGGGATACTGTCGGAGAAGCTCATCCTCTCGCTCCCACGTGCACTCCTCGGGACTACGCCCAGTCCACTGCACCTTGACCATCGGAATGATCTTGCTTCTAAGCTGTTTCTCGCCTCGATCGAGGATCTTGAGTGGTCCGACGAGAGTCTTTAGGTTCTCCCGAACCTCCACATCATCCGGCTGCACCACGTGCGAGGGATCTGCTATGTACTTCCGAAGCTGAGACACGTGAAACACGTCGTGGATGTTGGCTAGGTTCGGAGGTAAGGCAAGTCGATAGGCAACAGGTCCTACTCTACCAAGGATCTGGTAGGGCCCAATGAACCGAGGGCTCAACTTCCTCACTCCGAGTGCCCGTCCAACACCGGTGACAGGTGAAAGTTTCACAAACACGTGCTCACCCTCACTGAACTCCAGTGGTCGATGCTTGACATCATAGTAACTTTTCTGGCGATTCTGTGCCTGCTTCAACTTTTCCCTGATCATCTGGATCTGCTGGGTAGTATCTTGGACAAAGTCCAAGCCAAATAGCTCTTTATCTCCAACCTCAGACCAGCAGGTAGGAGTTCGACACCTCCTACCATACAGCGCCTCGTAGGGTGCCATGCCCAGACTAGCATGAAAACTGTTGTTGCACGAGAATTCTACCAACGGAAGGTACCTATCCCATGCAGAACCCTGCTCCAACGTGCAAGCTCTCAACATGTCCTCCAATGTCTGGATGGTCCGCTCAGTCTGTCCATCAGTCTAAGGGTGATAGGCGGCACTCAATCTCAACTGCGTACCAAAAGCCTCCTGCAGCGCCTCCCAGAACCGAGATGTGAACTTCGGGTCCCTATCACTGATGATACTCTCGGGCA
This sequence comes from Gastrolobium villosum, assembly GCA_032173675.1. Classification (NCBI taxonomy): domain Eukaryota; kingdom Viridiplantae; phylum Streptophyta; class Magnoliopsida; order Fabales; family Fabaceae; genus Gastrolobium; species Gastrolobium villosum. The sequence goes on from JAVKPL010004566.1 coordinate 15,350, forward strand.
CCCCGTGAAGCCTCACAATCTCACGGACATATAGTTTGGCCAACTGCTCTGTAGTGAAGCTCACCTTCACTGGAAGAAAATGGGCAGACTTGGTCAATCTGTCCACTATGACCCAAATAGAGTCACAACCAGCCTGAGTTCTAGGCAATCCCACCACGAAGTCCATGGAAATACTCTCCCATTTCCACTGTGGAATTTCAAGAGGTTGAAGTTTACCAGACGGTTTCTGGTGCTCAATCTTTACTTTCTGACATATAAGGCATTTGGACACGTAGACCGCTATGTCCTTCTTCATGCCCGGCCACCAAAAATTCCTTTTTAAGTCCTGGTACATTTTTGTGGCACCAGGGTGGATAGTGAACCGGCCTTTATGGGCCTCTGCCATAACCTCTTCGGTCAATGGCCCTCGAGGAATAACAATCCTCTTCTGGAATAGCAGCAATCCATCCTCGTTCCAAGACACACCGTCCTGGTTCTTCACATAGTCAAGGCACTCTCTTTGCACTTGCGCCTCTTTAATCTTTTCCATCAGCTCATTAATCACTTCTGCTGTTTCCATCTCAAGCAGTGCACCCCCAAACAAGGAGTTCACTCTCAAGTCTCTGAACTTCTCGATCACCTCGTAGTCGTTCCTCATCAAGCTGGATAAGCTCACGGATTTCCGACTCAAAGCATCGGCTACCACATTGGCCTTGCCAGGATGGTACCTCAACTCAAAGTCGTAGTCCTTCAAGAACTCCATCCATCTTCGCTGTCTCATGTTCAACTCCTTCTGGTCAAACAGATATTTCAGGCTCTTGTGATCACTGAATACAGCAAACTTCATGCCAAACAGGTAATGCCTCCAAATCTTGAAAGCAAAAACAATGGCTGCCAACTCCAAGTCGTGAGTCGGGTAGTTCTCCTCATGAGGTTTCAACTGTCTTGAAGCATAGGCAACAGCTTTTCCTTTCTGCATCAACACACAGCCTAGCCCCTTTCCAGAGGCATCGCAGTATAACTCAAACTGTTCTGCAGGATCAGGAAGGACTAACACAGGAGCAGTAGTCAGTCTCTCCTTCAACTCCTGGAAACACTCCTCACACTCATGTGTCCACACGAATGGAGTCTCCTTTCGGGTAAGGCGAGTCATCGGTAGCACCATCTTGGAGAATCCCTCTATGAACCTCCTATAGTAGCCTGCCAAACCCAAGAAGCTTCTCACTTCTGTAACCGTCTTGGGCCTCTCCCAATCCATCACGGCCTCAATCTTGTTAGGATCCACTGCAACTCCATTAGCAGAAATTACATGACCCAGAAATTTCACCGCTTTGAGCCAAAACTCGCATTTCGACGGCTTAGCATATAGCTTTTTCTCTTTCAACACTTGCAAAACAATCTTCAAGTGCTCAGTATGCTCCTCCTCTGTCTTGGAGTAAATCAAGATGTCGTCAATGAAGACGATCACAAACTGATCCAGGTACGGCTGGAAGATCCTGTTCATGTAGTCCATGAACACTGCGGGTGCATTTGTGAGTCCAAACGGAATCACCAAGTACTCATAATGCCCGTACCTCGAGCGAAACGCTGTCTTTGGGACATCCTCCGGCTTTACCCGTATCTGATGGTAACCGGACCAGAGATCGATCTTGGAATATACGCAAGCACCCCTGAGCTGATCCAGCAAATCATCAATGCGTGGAAGAGGGTACTTGTTCTTGATTGTCACCTTGTTCAACTGTCTGTAGTCGGTGCACAACCGCATGGTCCCATCTTTCTTTTTCACAAAAATGACCGGTGCTCCCCAGGGAGACACACTCGGCCGAATGAAATCTTTCGCTGAAAGCTCCTCAATATGCTTCTTCAGCTCCGCCAACTCTGGTGGCGACATCCGGTATGGAGCCAACGATATAGGCCCCACACCAGGCAATAAATCAATGGAGAACTCTATCTCCCTCTGTGGTGGAAACTCAGGAATCTCCTCGGGAAACACCTCGAGGAATTCCCTCACCACAGGAATGCCAGTGAGATCCTCCTGTGTCCCACTCACCAAACCTCCCAACATGACATAGCCAAATGCCCCTGCTCTCAAGGCCCTCCTCGCCTGCAGGACTGAAATGAACGGTGAGGAACTGGCTGTGGACCCACCCGGAGACATCACCACTTTCTTGGCACAACAATCAATCAATGCACAGTTTTTGGACAACCAATCCATGCCCAGAATAATCTCCAGGTTGGCCATCGGCAATCCTATCAGATCTACCGAGAAGTCACGGCCATCCCACTGAAACGCTACCTCGCGATGAACAGTGGAGGTCAAACATTTTTCTCCGGTGGCGGTGGTCACCCGCATCGGTGGAGAAAGCACATCACTGGGCAACTCAAGCCCCACAGCAATAGGGGTAGCAACAAAAGAGTGCGTTGCCCCGGAATCAAACAATACATCAACAGCTGATCCACCAATGATAACAGTACCTCTGACCAGGTTCGGAGCTCTGTCCGACTGCTGACGATCAAGGGTGTATACTCGCCCCGTAGTAGGTGGCACGACTGGTGCCCCAGTTGGAACCATCTGCAATGGCACAGCCTGCACTGCAGCAACTCTCGCCGTCGGGCAATCTCTGGAGTAGTCGCCCTCCTTGCCACACTGGAAACAAATCAACTGACCGGTAGAACACGGCCCAAAGTGTGACTTCCCGCACCCCGAGCATCTAGGAGCAGGAGGTCTAGCTGTGTTCCCCTGAATAGCAGTCTTTTTAAACTGGTTTGGCGCTTGCTTAGCCGCCAACTGTTTGCCCTTGCCCTTGTTTGCAAAATTTTTGTTCCTCCAGGGAGTGGAACCGCCGGTACCCTGTGGCACCTCAATCTTGGCCTTCTTTGCCTGACTCGCACGGCAATAGTCGTCAATGTCGCGGCACTGCTGTACTAAAGCTCCGAAGTCTCTCGAAGCAGAACCAGCAAGATGTCCAGCAATGTCCTCATTAAGTCCCCTCCGGAACTTAGCCGCAAGAAAAACGGGAGTCGGTCTCGCCATACGGAAGTGAGCGAACTTGACCAGCTCATTAAACTTGGCCAGGTACTCGTCGACAGACAGCGAGCCCTGTACCAACTGGTCAAACTCTCCCTGCTTCCTCTCCTGAGAGTCATAAGGAAAGTACTGTCCCAGAAATCTCTCCTCGAAGAATGGCCACGTCATCACACAGCCCTGCATCTCGTAGATGTGAGAAAGGTTGGTCCACCACTCATGGGCCTCGCCCTCCAGCATGTAAGTGGCGAACAACAGCTTCTGCGGATCGGTGCACCGCATGATCCGGAAGATCTTGTCCAACGCCTGTAGCCATCTGGCAGCAGCAATGGGATCATAAGATCCGTCGAAAGAAGGTGGCTTATGCTTGCGGAAAGCATTCAGCCGGCGATCAATTTCATCACGATCCTCAGCAAATACGGGGATGGTCTGCATAGCCCCCGTCAAGTGACTGCCCTCACCCATCTGACTCTGGGTGTCCTCCTGTTGACTAGGCGGAGGTGGAGGCGGTGGCGGCGGTGGAGGTGGTGGAGGACACTGGCCAGCAGCAGGACCAGCCCTCAACTCCTCCAACATGACCCTCATCATAGTCATGTTGGCCATCCGGTTCTCCTCCAGAACCTCAGCAGTGGCTCGCCGGTTCGCATCTCGAATAGCGTCCAGCATCGCCTGGTTTGCCAACCTCGTGGCTTCCTGGTCGGCTAGTCGGGCCGCCTGCATCTCAGCTAATGCAGCCAGGATAGGATCCGATTGATCCTCGCTCGTACTAGGGTTCCTCCTTGGTGACACCATGACTCTGCACAAGTTACACAAAGAATGAGTTGATCAGGCCCACGCCATGTGGTCACATATGCATTATCATAATACACACCAATCAGAGAGAACGCAAAGTAGACACGCAACGAAACATCCTAAGTTATTGCAATACATACAGGCTTTTCCCTAGAAAGTGCTCTGATACCATAAAATGTAACAGCCCGTGTTAACCCGGATTGTTAACATACTATCGTATTAAGCCACGCTTAATTAAAATGCGGAATAACTTTTTCTTTAATTCAATTATGACGTCATTAAACTTAACCAACTTGATTACTTAATCAATTTCATAAAATACTGCTTGTATGTAAATTGCAAGACAACTAACTGAATACCTCATATATAAGTATAATGTGAGTATCTAAAGCCACAGGACTACAACACGTAGCCTTGGACAAAATCCTGATACTTTAATTACAACATCAAATTAAAAGACAGTAGTCAAACCATGTGGCATGGACAAACCCCATGCTCACCAAATAAGGCAACATGCCCAATAACAGTCTCAACATAATCTTAACAGAAAACATAACGACAGTCAAATAACCAGCAATCAACAACCAGCAGGTCAGCATATCATAAATATCAACTCAGCTCTGGCCTCCTGCCACCTGAGCCCTCAACATTACCTGATCCTGAAATAAGCGTCCCCAAACGTGGGGTGAGATCTCTAAACAAGAAATCTCAGTAAGACAAGGGGTCCTCAAGGATCTTCCACCCCAAGCTCACTTACATGTGTAATATAAGTTCAAAAACAGTATTTACAATATAAGTTCCAAAACTATGCGATGCAGCAATTAATCATGCCATGTGTGTTTATCAAATCTACTGGCCAGAGAAATGTAGGAATACGTCTATGCCTACATGAGTACAAGGAACACCGCTTGCACCTCACCCACAGCCTCACCATCTTGTATGTACTACATACTCAGGCTTACCGTATAGGTGGACACCACATGCATCTCATAAAAGCACATTGCATATAAATAGCTCAACAACATTTCCAAAACATTAAAGCATGTAACACAGCATGCATAAACCCATCCCCATGGGACATGGTGGAACAACAAAATGGCTAAACCGAGGACACGAAAGCTTACCTTGCAAGCTAGCTATCCAAGCCAAGAGTCCAACCACTCTCAAGTCCAAAAACAGCAGTATCACAATCTGATATGGACCAATAATACATCAATATTTATGCATCACAAGCATACAACTTAAAGACTACGCCTTTCCTTTACGTTTTACGTCTTAAGGCTTCCAACAAAGCCATAAGCCCTTACTCATATGATTCTGACTTAGTTCATTAATTACAGAAGTTCAACTTCCTTAATCTAGGGTCCACAAACACCCAATAGCTTACTGTTCACACAGCACGGCTACTGTTCTGTGAAATCCCAGGATATCTGGATATCAGAAGGGACATATCCGGATATGTCATATCCGGATATCACACTGACCATATCCGGATATAACATATCCGGATACACAGGTCCCATATCCGGATATCAATATCCGGATACCATATCCGGATATCGATATCCGGATATCTGTTCGACAAATTTCCGGATTATCTCACGACAGAATGCATTTTCTGCATTTCGTGAATATCCAGTCCAAAGATCCCACTTTTAACACATGTACACGTTAAAGGATCCATTTTTAAACATATACAAGTTCACTTAGGTGTTGGTTACTTCATTTTAACCTTTTACATGCCAAGACACCACTTTTAAGCAAGATAAACTCATGATCATGGTGAGATAACTTACCCCAAGGCTTAAGACAGAAATGGACAGAGGTATGAAGCTCTTGGAGCTCTCCAAAAGCTCCTCAACTCAGGCCACACCAAGGTGTACGAAAATGGTGCAAAGCTTGGACCTTTTAACACAAAGGAAGCTCCTTGGAGCTCCACAAGCCAAGAACAAGAGCTCTCACCAAAGGAACACCAACTCAGCCCCTCAATCCTCACACACACAGTGGCTGAATGTGCAAAGAATGCAGCCTCACACTCCCACAACCCACCCAATCAAGTGTTTAGAAGAGGAAATGTGAAGGAAATGGCTTCAACCTCAAGAAAAGAGAAGAGAAGCCATGAACAGTGTTTTTTCCACACAAGGCAGCAGCCACTCACGTAAGAAATGGTTTTCCTAGGGTTTTGTGCCCTTAATGTGTCCATTTATAGGCACATGGCCACTTAGCGCGCAGTATTAGCCTTAATAGCAAAGTAAAAGATCTTGATCCCAAACTTCGGAATCTAGACCTAGACATTTTTCTAAGATTTGTCATATTTTTATTTTATTTTTCGGAGCACCTTTCCGGTACACGCTTTTCCATAGCCAGTATCAGTTCTGGCATCAGATTACGTTATTTTGACTTGAAACTTGTTTTACAAGTCCTACATAATATTCTAGTAATTATCATGCATTCATTATAATTTTCCGGAATACTTTTCCGATACGCATTTATACCGAGTAGCAGAACCGGTATCTGCGCTTTCCTTCCGAAAAGCGACTTTCAGCATTTTTATTCATTCATTATAATTATTTAAGCCTCATAATAATTATTAGGGTCAATTATGGAATTATTTCCTAATTATCATAATTAATTCACTAATTACCTTAATTAGCGGTGCGGGTTCTTACAGCTTGCATGATATTTTGGAGGAGACTTTGGAGTGCACATAGCATGCCATTTAGTATTTTGAGACTTAGGTCATGAACATATTGCATGATGTGATTTTCATGCTTTTGTAGTGTTCATGATTATGTTCTAAGTCTTGTTTATTACTATATATTTTGAGTGAGCATGGGACTTGTCCATTGCCACATTTCTTGTATTTGAGGCCTTGATACATTATGTTGTAAAATGGCCATGAACTTTAGTACTTTGTAATTGATACATTCTTGAATGAAAATGCATGAAATTGTTATGTTTTAAGTGTATATTGGATTGGGTTGTAAGTGCCCCAAGGCGTTGTTGGACCTTGTGTGTGCCACCCATTGGATTTTGCTGGATTTCAGGTGTATTAGTGGTGTTAAACAGGTTATGCAAAATTGGGGATTTTAGGAAATACAAAAAAGGAAACTTGTGATTTTTGGGAATAATTGGCAGTTTTTGGTTAACTTTGGAAGAACGTATCTCTCTCCTATAGTGGT
>JAVKPL010004567.1:0-218854 GCA_032173675.1 Gastrolobium villosum
ATTATTTTAAAAAGAAAGTATGTGAAGGTCAAATCAGCATACAACTAACAAAATCCGGCACAATTGATCTCATCGTATGTATCAAAAATATTTTATTGATAAAGATAAAACCTATTTCAGCAATCTTTACATTTCGAAAGTATTAATATTAACCGACAAAATCTTGAAAAAAAAAACTCAATAAAAAAAATAACCATACAAAATGCATGATTTTTTCTTTTTCTAACTTTTTTTTTATGGGATTAATGTTATTTATATTTTAAATGATAATTTTATTTCCTATGCACATATAAAAATATATATAGCCCCAATACGAGATTAGCCCCAATACGAGATTATGTAAAGAAAAGAGAGAGAAAGAAAGATGGGGTTATAGAAGATAAAATTATCTCATAGAGTATAAAAAAAAATATTAACCCCTTCTTCTATATGCTTTAAGAAAAACCATTCACTTAATGAAAATATTAAAGTCAATTTTTAATATTGTTTTCACTTAATGGATTATTTCCTTAATGCTTTAAGATTTTTTTCTCAAAAAAAAATATTTTGACATTAAAATCAGTTTTATGACCTAGAAATTTTCTAAATAAATTTCTTTATATTCATTATCCATTTTTGGGATAAATATTATCATTTTTTAAACATTCAAATCGCCCACTTTTTAATATGCAGTTTTATTTAAATAATTTTATAGTAATAATTACAGAACAAGAATTAACCGTCATCGTATTTTGTAATTCATCCTTATCGAACACCGTAATATGAGACCAAAATCAGAACTTTAAATATGTATATACTTTCTTTCTTTCTTTTTTATTAAATTCAAAGGTATCCTCCTGCCTTACCCGAAGACTAATCCTCATCGAACATGTCGGATCGTTTCGGGGGTGATTCTCCCAAATCTTTTTTTTTTAATTCTCAGGGCTCGAACTTAAAACCTCTATTTAAAGGACTCAGACTCCTTACCACCTGTGCCAAAGGAATTTGGTATATGTATATACTTTCCTAACATGTGTTTATGTAATGTAACACTTAATTTTTATGATTTACAACTTATTATTTATATCCATTTAGTTATGGCATATATCACTTAATCTCCTAAAAATGTTTTTATTATAAAATATTAAATTATAAATAAAATGTTAAAATTATATCTAACTAAAAACAAAGAGTATAATTTCTCTGTTAAACAAACATATCTATATTAGGATTCGTACGTGAATCCTGACATTTTAAAAAGAAAATGTCAGGATCCACATGTGTATCCTGATTTTTTATCTATTGTTGTGAAAAAAAATTAGAATATAGCAAAAGTACATTTGCCAAAAACAAAATTCTAAAAAAAAAATGGGTTTTATATGTCTGCTGTCAGTGCACGGGTTTAGATTTTTCCAACCATGGGTCCCACCAAGTTTTTTGAAAAAATAAAATGAAAATAACATGTCACAAATTTTGGTGAGCATGTGTCTTGCAAAAAAAAAAACCCCTCTGCCATCTCAGAAGAAGTATTTTACCCAAATAAAATGTGAATCGTATTATAAAAAAGGTATTGTAATTCGATAATTAGCCTGCTATGCCAAATCCAAACACATAAAACACTTCTTCTTCTTTTTTGATAAACAACACATAAAACACTTTAACTCTTTGACACAACGGATTATTAGTTAGAAAGACGCGATTATGTTTTTGCACATAAACCAAAACAAAGGAAAATCACATGAAGGTGTGTACTCATCATTTAAGAAATAAAACCTCACGTTAATTTTTTATGTAAGTTATACCAATTTATTATTCAAATGGTAAAGTATAAAGTAACATGCGTTGAAATAAAGATGAAGAATAAAGTAAATAAACAAAGGGAAAACATTTTCTCGAGGAGAAAATTTTTCTCACGTTAGTGACTCATAATACAAATGGGGCCCACAAAATAATGGAGAGAAAAAAAATTTCAAGGTGGGACCACTTGTATTATGAGTCACTAACATGAGAAAAAATTTCTCCTTTAAAAGGAGAAATTTTTTTCCCATAAACAAAACCATCCTTATAAAAGAAAGGGTCTCTTTTTTTTGTGAAGGAAAGGGTTTAACAGCCCAAAAAATAACTAAACAATAATAATACTTCTACACCTACTAATAGCACAAACATCAGCAAAAAATAAATAACTAAGCCCAGTAGGGATCTGGATGAACTCCTTATATGCAGAATTCTCATAAGAGTGAACCATATGATTGGCGAGCCAATCAGCACACTGGTTTCCTTCGCGGTAGGTATGTTGAAGCTTAAGTTCCCAATCCTTGTTCATCCATACCCAAATGCGAGCAACAATATGCGACTCTCGGGCTGCATTGCCGTATTTGGTAAGCAGAGTGATCACTGCAATGGAGTCACTTTCAATTATAAGTCTCGTGAATCCCTTCTTCCATGCAAAACTCAAGCCTTTCAAAATATCCCACAACTCAGCCGTGTAAACTGATGCTGAACCAATATAATATGCAAAACCCCCCAACCATTGACCATCAGAACCTCTACACAACCCTCCACAAATAGCTTCTCCTAGAGCTCCTTTGGCTGCACCATCTGTATTTAACTTAATCGATCCTGATGCGGTGGATGCCATGTAATCTGTAGTTGAACCGACGTTCCACCAGATAGGGTCCTTTTAACTAATGTCAAATATTTCGAAAAGAATTGAAAAATTAATTAAAAAATACAGTATTTTAAGTCTTAAATTTTTTAGAGAAATGAATATCTTTTATTTTTAGTTCCGTAATAATTAATTTAAACCAGTCCTTAGCATTTATTTAAAAAATATTTAAAATAAAGTAATGCTATGAGCAATTCAGCATTGTTGTTACTTTCGTATCTTTGCACAATTATTTAAGTGCATGATTGGTTGTTCGAGCACATTTTTTAAAATAAAACTTCAAGTGTTCTTACAAACATATATATTTCATTATTTCGTCTAGAGTAGTACAACTCATACAATTAAAAAAAATGTCCTTAGAAAATGATCATCTATTTTTTTTATTAAACCTAGATAAAATCATTTATACGATTGACACATTAATGATTTGGTAGATTAGTGCCCATTTTGACTCATTTATTTTTGTTATTTTAGAGATATTACAATCAATTCATCGCTTCACAACTAGTCTGATTTGGGATGGATCCCATGATTAAGGCCTTAAATCATTTCCAAAGATGATATTAGAGAGAATCAAACATATACTTTAACCCCTACCTACTCAGTTCAGTTCCATGACGTCAACTGAGATACCATCATTTAGTTACTCACTTGTTTTCTTTCTCTTCTTTAAAGTTGTAATTAGATGATGTTGAGAATAAATTGTATGTATCTTAATTTTCATAAATTCAATCTCTTTAACAAGGACATCATTTACTTGGAGAAACAGACATTCAATTTACAAAAAGAAAAAAATAAAATCCATTTTTATATTACGAAGACTTCAATATACATAGAGAGTAATGGTTAATATCCAGGGTCTATCATTTTTATTTGGTTATGATACCTATATATTAAGCATTTGATTGTCTTTTGGTTATATACAATAAATTCAAAACATTTATTTTTAAAGTAGTTAATGGTAGTTAAATTTGTCTCAAGTATTAGATCAACAATGTAGGGGTGTTCACGGTCTGAATTGGATCAGTTTTGGAAACAAAAATCATCTGATCCAATTCATTCGATTTGATCATGTAATCATTCATTCGGTTTGATTTATTTTCAAATCCGATCCGATCCAATCCGATTTTTTCCGATTCGGATTGGATCAGTTTTCGATTTTTTGAAAATCCTAAAATTTGTTTCATAATTATTGTGCAAATAACATCTTTTGTATATATTGACTTTGTAAATTTATTTATTTTTGAAATGCAAAAGTATCAGTAAACGATAATATAGTTTTTTTTTTTTTTTTTGGCAATAAGATATGAAGCTCTACACAGATGAAATTTTGTTGTTGAAATGTGACTTCGTTTTTACTTAGATTTAATTGATGGGTTAATGAGTCTTAGGTTTGGAATTTTTTGGGCTATGATTGGGGAAAGACCCAAGTAAGTAGAAGAAAATTAATATATTGGATCGATTTAGATCGGATCGCTTTGGATTGGATCGGTTTTCATTAATCAATCCGGAATCCGATCCAATTAAAATTTGCGGGTTTTTTTCGGTTTTCAATTTATTAATTATCGATTTTTCGGTTCGGTTACTGCAGTTTGAATCAATTGATGAACATCCCGTGGACAAAATCCTGTTGAGAGACTTTTGGCATGTCTGCTAACCCTTTCATTTTATATATGAATATAGTGATAGCTGAACTAATGCTGAAAATTCATATAAAATAGAACAACCTTCAACATTATCTCACAAAATTTATAGTTGCAAGTTCATTACAAATTAACGATGATTGCATTTACTGTTGAATAACGGGAACCACCAGTTATGTTAAGTAAATGGCGTAATAAACAAACTTACTTTATCCATTGGATCAAGTTTTGTATGGTGGGAAAGGTGATTGACAACTAACAAAACTTCCTTTATCTTGTGGCTGTGGCAAAACTGATGTTAATTATGTGATATTACAGATATTAGGTGCACCTTGACCCATCTTTTGAAAGGGATTGATATCAACTTGAATATTTATTCAACATGCTTCCACATGTAAATATTTATTGGTTTTATGGCTAAAATCTCAAAACTATGTCATTTTAGGAATTTTGAGAAAGAAAAAAAAAAAAAAAAAAAACTTACTGGGTGTTGTAAAAAAATTCATATTATAAGAAAAAAAGTCTTAAAATATCATAGATAATATTTTCAAATTCCAAAAACATCATTTTAGGCTATAGAAGATAAATTTATCTAAGATAAATACTTTTTTATGTGTATTCAACTTTGACGAGTAATATATGTGACTTTCAGTAAAATGGCTCAAAAATACCCTAATCCAATTTGTCGCCTTCTTTTTATGTTGTTTTATCCTTCTTTTTGGGATTTTTAAAGTGACGATATATAGAAGAGTATATTATGAGTTTAATTCCTCCCAAATCTTTTCTTGATATATCTGTTTTTGTTTTATGTGAAATTCTGTCACGATGTAGACTTCGATGTTTGTTGTCCATGACTCCATGTTCTTTTTATTAAATAGTTTAATCTTAATTCATTATTGATAAACTTGTGCATTACTTATGTGCTTCAAGTTTAGTTCGACTCAAATCTGATCTAATATTTTAATTGAACAAATTTTGAGTTGATTATCATTTGATTAACAATTATTGGTCTAATTTAATTAATATAAAACAAACAATATAAATTTAAATAAATATAGTCATAATTTATTTAAAACATCTAAATTAAATAATAGTTAAAAATAAATTATATCAATATAAAAATATTTTGTTATTATAAAATATATCAATACCTTGTAAAAATATATTAATTTAAGTAAAGAAAATTACAATTGATCAATGTTATTTTAAAAATTACAAATATTAATATAATGTATAATAGTATCAAGCCAGTCAGGTTAATTCACCCGAAAATCACATTAAATTTATTTTTATTAAAAAAATTCAAAATTTACAAATATTAATATAATGTATAGTATCAAGCCAGTCAGGTTAATAATTCACCCGAAAATCACATTAAATTTATTTTTATTAAAAAAATTCACTGTTTAATCAATTATCTGATTAATTGAATTTGAGCTGCGTAGAACCAAGCTTTTTCTAACAATTTTTTTTGCCCATGATATAAAAGAAAAAATATTTGGCATTTTAAAGGACATGATTTTGTATAATTTTAAATAGAGTTTCAATTTTTTTCATATAATATGATATAGATATCTTATGCTATAAACCAGTTATTAAACCCGGACTGACCCGGCCGAGTCGACCCGGGAACCGGTGAACCGGTCATATAGTCGGTTCGGTTGAAGCAACGTACCGACCATGCATCTGAAACGGTGCGACCTGGTCCGACCTGGCCGGTTTTTATGAAACCCGGTGACCCGGCCCGGTCACAAGAAAAAAATTCCAATTTTTTTTTTCAAAAAAAAAAATCATAATGGACATATTTGAATTTTTTTTTGCTTATTGACTTACATAAGTTATATATTTACAATACCAATATTATCTCAATTATGCACTATGCGAAAAAAATTGATTTGATTTATTATTAGAGATGTCATTTTCTGAACCTAAAGTCTCGTATCACGATCATTATATTTTAGTTTGATCCTTTATTGGATAATAATATGTGATTTATTATTTTATATTAAAATATTTGAAATTTTAATCATTTATTTATAAATATTTGAGTATGTTTATAATAAATATAAATTATAAAATTGTATATAATGATAGGGTCATGCGGTTGAACCAGTGACCCACTGATTGATTCAATGATCCAGTACCTCGATCGGATTAATGACTGGTTCGATTTTAATAACATTGCTATAAACATATTTTGTGTGAGGCTCATATTTATTAAAAAAAAAATCTGCACAAAGATCAAAGAGTAACTGATATAAAAGAAAATAACTCTCTACAAGATGAGAATATATTTTCCTTTTTAAATAAAATGATGGTATTTTACTTTATATTTGTTGGTTTTAAATATAGGAAAACATCTATCCTTTTAAAGGATATAACCTTATATCATTTTAGATTCTAATTGTTGATTTTGTCCATCAACGGTTATAATTTAATGGGCCAAATTTATTATTAATTAATTATTAATTTTGTTCCAATAAATTATAACCGTTGATGGACGAAAATCAATGGTTAAGATCTAAAATGATATAAGCTTATATCCTTTAAGATGACAGATGTTATTCCCTTTAAATAATATTCTCTTTCATAGATAATATTTTTTCTTTTCTAATTTTGTGGAGAGAAAAAAAAAAAAAACTAACAAATACGTTTCAGTTGAAATAACAAAAAATTATAACCCTTAAAATGAGAATCAATTAAACTGCAACAAGATGGTTTAAAATCTCATTTTTAAGAAGACTTTTCCGTGACCCAAAGTAACATAGACTCTTGCACCAAGGATATATATTATATTAATATATATAAAATTTACTTTCAGCTTTTTCTTAAAGAAAATCTGTCAGCGTTTAGAGAGGTAAGTAAAACCACAATTCGAAGCATAAAAACCAAAAGGAGTTAACATTGATTGATGTCTTGTCTTCAAGTAAGACCATTAATCAAGACAAATTCTTACTATTATTACACAATAAACCCCAAATTTTCCGCAAAACCAAAAAAAAAGACCCTCCTTTGCGGTCAAAATTAAATCTTTTTTCACGGTAGGTGTCTGAACTATGGATAACAACATCCCTTAATTTTGCTTCATAGTTGCACCAATTGCTTCCTGAAATTAACTTTCCAATAAAACCCCTGCTCATTGGTTACTTTGGATTTTTCTTTTTGCTACCCGCGATTCCTCTTTCAAACACACCACACAACATATATGTAGATTATGTATGGGTTTTATAAGAGTTATGTTGTAAGAAAAGTGATTGTGTTATGTTATAAATTTTCGTTTTGCGTGTTAGAGTTTTTTTTATTGCTGTGGGCCCCACAAAATATTGTTTGTGTAGGAAATTTTTTATGATCATATTAAATGATAGATGATAAACCTATTTTTTATATGTATAGTAACCGGGCCAAAGTCATAAGAATCATAAACTATGGTGGCAAACTGGCAATCTCATTTGTAATTGGTCCCAACTCCCAAATGGTTAGATATTTAATTTCTACATATTCTACACCAAATAAATAAATAAAAAGAAAAATAAAACCTTCGCTTAACCTGAGATATTGTACTTAATTTTTTCAACTAGCCAATAATATATATAAAGTTTTTGACGCGACGTTGTCTTCTAACAACAACTAGCATGCATGGCCTTTGCCTCCATTTATTTTCACATAATAGGCACTTTTTATTTCTGATGTATCAACCCCAATGCCTCACAAAACTTATCATTTTTTTTGTTTTACTTTCGCATATTTTTTTTTTTTTGATAACATACTTTTGCATATTTAAAATTTGACATATGATCACATTTTAAGTTTGTAAGAGTTTTATTCTGTTTCTTTCTGATATTGCTGAGTTGACAATTCTTTCATTGACAAGTCTTTTATTAATTTGTCAAGAAAATAATGTTTTATTTTTAAGCCATCAAGTGCCATATTGAGATTAATTACTATGTATATGAGTTTGTCTATCTGTTTAGACATCTCACTGTGACAAGAATGATTGAGATATTGAAAGAACATGCGTGAAGCAGTGAAGTTAAGCATAACAACTTTATGGTTTTACCAATTCACTCAGTGGCCCAATGTGTTGCTGAAATGAAGCGTTGTAAAGCAAAATATTCATCACAGCTAGGGCCGGCAAAACGGGCTCGACAGAGCGCACTAAGTTTTATAACTCATCTCAAAAGTGGAATGGGACGGGATGAGCTCGTTTTTTGAAGGGTTAATGGCGGATATAAGCGATACGTGACAGATCGAATTTTTCAGCCCACTTTCAAAAGTTGAGCAAGGCGAGTTAATTCATTTTTTAGCGAGTTGACAGTGGAGTGGGGCGGACAGCCCAGATTCCCATCTATTGCTTGGTTACTTTTTTAACTACTTCTCATTAAATTTCTGATGAAAGGAGGGTATAAAAATAATGTGATATTTGCTGATTATTGCCTTTATGGTCATATATATATTTATGGGTCAGGATCATCTTATACCAGTATAAGTTACACTCTCAATCTTATCCGTTGATCCCATTTATATCTTAGGCCTGAAATTTTTTAGTAATGTGAGTCATTGGATACAAGTGAATCAATGGTCAAGATTGAGTGTAAGACTTCTAATTCTTACACCGGTGTAAGAATATCCTGCCTATATATATATATATATATATATATATATATATATATATATATATATATACATGGGATAAGATCAATTTACACCGGTGTAAGATTAATAAATCTTACACCAAATCTTGACCATTGATTTCCGTGCATCTAATAGTTGAGATTTATTGGGAATTAAAAATTAATTAATGAGTTACACCTAAAAAATCTTAACCGTTAGATGCAGAATATCAATTGTTAAGATTTGGTGTAAGACTTCTAACTCTTACACCAGTGTAAGATGATCCTGTCCCTATATATATAGGTAGGATCCTTTGACACCGGTGTCAAAATTCAAATTTGACACCGGTGTCAAAATTCAAATTTGACACCTCATCTGAAGCCGTTAGATCAGAAAAAATCAATGGTGTCATATGCTTACAAATCAGAGTCATTGATATTTTTTGATCTAACGGTTCTCAGATGAGGTGTCAAATTTGAAATTTAAAATTTGACACCGGTGTCAAAGGATCCTACCTTATATATATATATATATATATATATATATATATATATATATATATATATATATATATATATATGACACTGTGGCTAGATGCGAAAGCTGCTAAAAACACTAAAGATGCATGTGAAGTGGTTTAATCGAAAGTTAAAACTTCAATATCACCATGAAGACAAAATACTGTTATTTTGGACGAGTAGTTATGCAAATATCATCAACTACATATCAATAAATGATTGCCATTTATATTAAGTTAAACAAACTAATCCTACTTCTTTTAAACACACCTATTTCATAACTGTTAGATTGTAATCTGGATATATTTAAAACTAACAATATATGCGTATATATCTATTTGCATATAAATTTAATTATATATATGAGCTTTTTAAAAAATAAGTGTATGGATAAAATATTTTTATATAATATGATGACATCTTTATGTTGAGAGTTTTTATCGGTGACTTAGCTTGAGAAATTTTATTCATATAGAAGTGTTCTTTATATAATAAATGTCATAATGAAACTATTAAGGGGGAGAGAAAAAGAGAGGGAATGGCAGAAAAACTCATAGTCATTTGATTCAGGTAACGACGGTGCAAACGTAACCATCATTCTGAGGTGGGAAGCAATAGCATGTTGTTTCATTCAACTTCTCTTTCCTCAAATATTCCTTTCTCCTCGGCACTTATTTGGCTTCTACAGTTCCATTAATGATCCCATGAAGATTTTGTCACATGCACGAATATCAAACAAATTCACCTTCTTTTGAATTTTTTTTCCACCTGTTATAAATATCGATTTTTAATTCTTGTACGAAATGTGAATTGGGGTAATGACTAGAGGCGTAGCCAAATTAATGTATTATTATTCAATTGAATAGTTTATTGAGTAGCTCATTATAAATTCAAATGCATTTCATCATTCAATAAAAAAGTTAGTACCTTTAAGAAGTCAAGTACTGTAACGGGGTTTGTGGGTAGGTATATAATAAGTTGTATATTTAATTTGTTAATGTATAAAAATAAAAACAAAAACTGTAACAGAGAATATATGCAGAGAGAGAGGATAGGAAAGAGAATAAATAATTGGAAGAAAGATGGTAATTATTTAATTTATTAATTTTGTAACTGATGATTATTTATTTTATAAACGTTTACATTTTTTAATATGTTAAGTAAATTATCTAATAATAATTTAAAATAATATATTTACCCCTGAGATAAAATAAACTAAATTAATTGATATAATATAATTTGAATTCAATTAACTTTTTGATTACGTGACAAGTACCCCTTATATATGATACGATATGTTATACTTCGTAAAACTGGTTTGATGTTGAATTATGTCCAAGTTAAAGGGAATTTAATTTCCCAAATATTTTCTAGTATAAAATACGGATGAAATTCCAAGATTGTTTACACATTAGGAGTAGAGAACAGGATCATAGAACTTTCTGTTTGTGCGTATATATTGCTGAAGAATATAAAAACCGAATATAGGATGATGAAAGTGAGGGATGTGTATGGTAATAGTTAGTCCAATACTTGTGGTCATATAAGACGTGAAAAAAAATAAAAAGGTAGTGCAGCCAGAGGCCTCGGGGTCCTCAGTCTTTGGCAGCATACGGCGAATCATTGGGGCCCACTGATTCATAGTACCTTAGCAAATAAGAAAAAGAGACATGACATTATATGGAACCACCGAAGCAGATTAACCGCGAGTGAATTTATACTGATCCAGGATTATAGAGTATTGGATGAGATTGATGTGAGAGAAATAGAGAAAAAATTGAGAAGAAAGAAGAGAAAAAAATAAATAAATAAATAATATAGGTGTCAATTTTTGAATGAAAAAATCATAATGGTCCGGAAACATATTACAAAATTTCGATTAAACCCGCCATAAACTCAACTTGGACCAAACTTGCTTACAACCAAAGATTATTTATTTAAGGTCGATTTATAATTTTTTTATAAATTATATTAAATATGATCGGTTATATATTTTTGATTGGAGTATGACCAATTATATTTAATGTAATTTATAAGAGTTTGTAAATAAGAATGTTTCTAAATATAATCTTTCCCTTTATTTAAAATCAATTTTTTCTTCTTAGGTGACGTAATTTTCAGATGAATTATAACTATAATTAATTGTAATTACCAGGTACCCTCTTCTTTTTTAAGTGACACCCTTAGCCTCTTGGGTTTCCTATTAAGAGTGATACTACAGAGCACATAACATTGCAATGACAAATGCCCACAATTGGCACAAATTACTTTACTTTTCTTCTTAATTATAAAAGGGGTCTTACAAACAGGTCAGGAAAAAGATAAGAGTGGAAACATTATGTGCATTGAAAGTACTAGGGATCAAGCTTTTATATCAAACGGTTCGCAAAAGAAGCTGGGCGCCTCTGAATTACAAATGCCATTGTAGCGCACATGGCTTTTCATAATGCAAGAGTAGGACCACATATAGCATGTTTTGGTTTAACTTTGAAAAGTCGCGAACTCTACTTTGTGCTAAAGCTTGTTTCATGTAACTTTACTCTAAATCATAGTTTTTACGTTGGTGAAACTAAACAAAAATAATCTGGTAGGGTTAGAGCCTTAATTCTGGATCCATTTCGAATTGGACTAGTCACGAAACGATAAACCGATTAGAATATTTCCTAAAAATAGCATCCCTGTATTGTGTGCTGTTATAACATAATATACACATCAAATTCACAATCACTTGGTCATAGATTTTGATAACATGAAAAAATTAATTCAACCCAAAATTTTAAATTTCTATGTTATGTTTACATTACAGATTTTATACTAGCTTTCTTTATTAATATTGAAATTCGAATGCCTTATCACATGATTAGAATAATAACATACACAAAAGGTTAATTGTTGTTGTTATAAAAAAAGGTTAATTGTTAGGAAAATATAATATAAATATATTAATGTGGCTCTCGTTTAACAAATTGAGTTTTTGGGTGAAATAATTATTTAATATGGTATAGAAATGTGTGATGGAGTGTGTAAAAAAAGTGAATTTAGATTCTCTCATATGAAAAAATGGTCATGTGATCATGTTATTTGATCACAATCACTTATTTTCACTTATTGATTATGAGATAAAAGAGAAAAGAATGTTTGAATTTTAAATGAGTGATTATGATTAAATAACATGACCACATTATCATTTTTTTCACATGAGAAGATCCAAATCCAAGAAAAAACTAATATAAAATCATTTGCGATTATTAAGAAATTTCAATTTACATGGCATTATATATATTCACCAAAGATGTGAGAGAGTGTATTAAAGAAGTTCATAACAACCACGAATGCAGAGCTTATTTGGTTGAAATCATTATTGGCTTCCCTTGGTTTCAACCACACATCACGTGTGATGATAACCAATATTTCGTCTGTGATCAATGACCAATAATACTTGTACTATGCTTATGTTAGTTTCTTATCTTTTTGTGCAAGTTGAGCATTTGTTATCACTTATCTCAATGCTCGAACCCCATTGGAGTATTAGGAGATAAGCTAAGATTTATTTAGGCAATCGTAACAGTTGATATTAATTAACATCCCTTAGGGTTTGATTGACAAATCATAACAGTTGATATTGATTGGCTAATTAAAACTATAACTTAGTTTTAGCCTAATTTAAATTATTTTGTATTTGTATAGCTATTTTAATTATAGGAAAAATGTATTTCTCCAAATAACCGAAGATAAAATTATCTCAAATGAGTTCAAAATGTTGTCATTTTGATATTATAAAATTAAAAAATTACAATGATACGTAAAAAGACATCGTTTCAAGCTTACCAGATATAACTCATCTGATTGGAAAAATCCTTTACCCTTACTTATATTTATATATTACTATCATGTTTCATGAGATAATATAACTTCTTATACACCCATCGATTTCTGTGCTTTTTTTTTTTTAATGAATAATGGGGCCCACTATATAATTGTATCTGCAACATGAGATAATATATCTACTATTACATATATAACCTATATCTCACATGAGCAAGGGATTCTAGTGTTGCTGCAGCCATTTGCGACTGGCTTAAGAAGGACCGGGAAGTTAAGGGGGAAGTCACACTCCCCGCATGAGGAACGCTTGTGCCCATTGGTTAGCTCATTATTCTCTAAGGGGGCGTTTGGTTCAGGGTATCAAGAGGATGCTTATGCAAGTGAAAGTGGGAAAGCAAAACAACCATGTTTGGTTCACGGTTTCCTTCAATTTCCCCATCTAAGCGATTTGCATAGCTTTCAGCTTTTTGTGGTAGATAGCAAGGAAAATTCACTGTTATGAAAGCCAATTTGTATGTGGTTTTTCAAACTTAAAAAGGAAAATGAAGGATAGGGCAAATGGCATCTAAAGCGTGTTTTGTGAGTTGAAAGATATAAAGAAGAAAGGGTAACCAACCAGTACAAGCGCTTAACAAAACAACGCAATACAACGGTTAACAGATACAATACAAAAAACCAAAACATGGCGAACATCATCGCACCCTGTTTCGTCACCGACGATCGACCCACCATGTTGCTCACAATCTTCGCCAGTTTAGAACTCACCACCCACCTTCACGGTCAGCGTGTAACCGCTGGTTCTGTTTAGTATTATCAGTAACACCACCAGAAGAATCACCAACTGCGATTTGTGACCTTGCCAAAAAATGACAAATATAATCTATCTCTATAACCTACCCTCACTGTATCCATTTTTTCTTTTTCGCATTTCTGTCTAATATACAATTTTTTAATTTTCCCAAAAATTTTAAAGATAGGGATATTTTCGTAATTATCACTTATTTCACATCTATATCTTACCTCAAACCAAACATAATCTTTATAAATCTTACCTAATTTGCCCGGTAAATTTTTTTCCAACCAAACGCCCTCTAAGTAATGTTAATGGGAGAATTGCTTGGCAGATTCCGCCTCTAGGTTTATGTCCGTTACTTGATAAGGATTATAGGGGTGCAGCTTTTGACACTGCCCCTAATTAGTTGCTCTCTTTTGTTTCTGGGCTAGTGCCCACATTATATACAAAAAATATATATATCTTACAATCAATAATAGAGAAGATACCGCATAGAATATTTCCAATAAAGCTAAAACTCGGCCACAGGAGAAGCAATAGATGGAATTTTGGGACTTCCTACCTCACTATGCAATCTCTCTTTCTTAAGGGGGTGTTTGGTTCAGGAATTTGGTTGAGATTGAAAGGGAAGTGAGAAATGGGCATCTAAACTTACCATGTTTGGTTGAGGTTTTTTCAAACTTACCCACCTAAATCAGTTTCCTACATAACCAAGTTGCATATGTTTTCCATCCATTTAGTCGGCGAAATTTATCCCATGGCAGTGTGGTATTATAGAAAAGCCGCATACGGATTCTATATAAAGACGAGCGTACCCTCACTTTGTCCCCTACCAAATCGACTTTGTTGACTTTGTTAGAGTAATCACTTTCCAAAAGAGCAAGACTTGGACGCCTATTAGTACGGGGAAAACAAGTGACAAGTCCTGTACCTGTTTTGGAAGCTTCTTTTTCTTCCAATAGTCTGGATGAAAGCTCAGGTAAATTGCAACCGACCACATTGAGGATGAAGTGCCACAACTTCTAATTTATAGGTTTTTCCTTAATGAACTGGACACTATGGTGGATGATGCTATGTGGACATATTTTAATGGCTTTGTGGGTTGTGAGTAGGGGTGAAACTGGGCTGGGCCGGCCCACAGGGGCGTACAGCCCGGCCCATTAGTTGCCTGGTCTGGCTCGGCCTTTTTACTTGACAGGCTGTGCATGGGCTGGTGTAAAGGTTTGATTACATAATTGGGCCGAATTGTTATATATGAAGCCTGGCCCACGAGCCTCCAAGGCTGGCCCACTTGTTTAATATATTAGAGTTACTTCTTATTTTATGTAGAAAGAACCAACATCTCAGCACGTGATATTGCCTATGTGAGTCTATTAAAAGGTTTTTTTTGTTTCTTAATTTTGGTTTTTTTTGTTTCTATTCTTTATTCTTGTTTTTTTTTCTACATTTACAAATTATTTGCCAACTTATGTAACCTTGGAATTGTATTTGCAGGGGAGAAAAGACGAATATAAGTTTTTGGCTACTCTTGTAGTCATTATGATGTGTTGTATTCATGTAGTTATTTTAATTTACATAATACGGATAGACTTCTTTAGTTATTGTTGTGATTCATGGTTCTGTTTGGATGTTAAAATTGTCATTTTATTTTAACAATAGAATTTGAGTATTTTGTGGAGTTGATTCATGGTTAACTTGAAAGTTAAAAATTAACAGGCCAACGGGCCGGGCCATTTGTTTTTTATAAATGGGCTAAAGACAGGCTAACAGTTAGACTCATACTATGCTATCGGGCCAGGCCGAATTGAAGTCTTTTGACATAGGTTTGGGCTGTACGGGGCAAAGCTCGGCCCAGCCAGCCCAGCCCACTTTCACCCCTAGTTGTGAGGATTCTAAACACGAGGTGCCCCTTTTGCTCACCGGAAACCTCGACAAATCTTTGGCCCTTCGTGTTAGATCTGTTGTTTTTTTTATTATTTGGAGCTTGGCAAAGGATACCCCATCTTTAACGGGTTAAGGGGCAGCATTTGAAAAAAAATTAAATACAATCTTATTTTTGTAATATCAATTATTTTCCCCATCTATATTTTACCTACACCCAAACATAGACTTCACAAAAGTTACCTAATTTCCTCATCAAAATTTATCAAACCAAACAACTATTTTTATATTTTCCTACCAAACTCACATTCCAACCATTTTCCTATCCTTTACATTTCCCTATAATTCATAAAAGAAATTCCTCAACCAAACGCCCCTTAAGAAGATGGTGATTGGCTAGGAGGCGGGTTGAGTACTTTGCATTTGGGGTATTCGGTTGAGAGGAGCATATCAGGTTTCATACTTGAGGGGGAGATTTTGAGATATACAAGTGTGATGAATCCTACATTGGTTGGTAATGGTGGTAATGGGCTAAGTGAAGAGTATAAAAGTGAAAGGACTCATGAACTCAATGCCTCAAGGTCTTGGATTGAGATGTTGGTGTATTTGAAGTAGCTTAATCCATTGGTGGTGGTCTCCCGTCACTGGACCCGTCTGACAGTGATATCAAAGTCGGGTTGTGCTTGGTTGGCGTTCACATTGAGGGAGGCAGTTTGCCCTTAGGATACTCGGTCGGGGGAAAGCATATCAATGTTGGGTGTGACCTCCGGCGGTTCCGACCCACGAACAAGAGACCTAGAGTTCGGTAATAGCCCAGAACGTGAGGTTAGAGGTAGGACATTGGGTCAAGTGGGTTGTCTCAGTCTCAGCAAAAAGATTCAAACTCGATTAATTGACGAGTACACCGAGCAATGATAAGAAACAAAAAATAGCGAGAACAAACTTCAACTGCATTTAAGAGTCGTCGTTAATGAAATAAATTTACAAAGATGCTTAGACTATCCAATAATTAATAAATGGGAAAAATGTTTCTGCAGTTAATAAGTTATCTGAATTTATTCCCCAAACGACGTCGTTTTGGTATTGAAATCTTAAAAAATTATAAATATAAAGACCATTATAACCCTGACATAAATTAAAATTACAAAAATACCGTGATTTCCGTCCCAAAACAATATCGTATTGGCTTACTACAAATAACTTATCTGCTGCAGAAAAAATAAACCCTTAATAAATATGCGAACAAAATTTAGCAAAAGAATTCGGTTGTATACGTGTCCAAATTAAACCTAGACCACGTTTTTACTTTCAACGTCACGTTTTTTTTCCTTTAAAATTACATGTTCTTTTTTTATTAGTAGAATTAAATTACGTGTTTAGTTATTTTCTTTTTCATACTTGCTAAAGTTCACATTAGATTAAAATCCACATTATATTAACTTTACGATTGTGCAAGCAAGAGCAATTAACATAAATCTAACAATCTTAGTCTTGAGACCAGTTTATTAAATTTTCCCGTTTTCTTTCTATCAATAAAGATGGCAAAAAGAAACAAAATTTAGAAGAAAAAAAATCCAAGCTCATGTTTGCAAAGCAACTATTTTGGAATTCTTCGGCTACCAAAAACCTGATTAAATCAATTCAAAATCAGTTCTATAATTCTCCCACAATTATTTTCTCCTTTACCAGCACTCCTATTCAAGATACCTCATTAAAGGAAACATTCCTTATCACTTCAACATTCTTCGCTGTATTTTCTATCATGATATTTGTTCAAACTCCTCCCCTGCCCTTACATGTACAATAATTACTATTTTCTGTATCGATATTCATGTTAGCTTAGTTTATATTAACTTAATATTTGATTTTTTTTTTTGGCAATTTTAAGAGAAAACTTTAGAAAAAAAAAATTTATTTATTTTTCCTTCAAAGTTATAATCAAACATGTATTTAGTTTCAAATATTTGCGTGGACCATATTACTCAGTGTCCAATGTTGATACACTCACTTGCGCAAATTAAAATCCTTATTTAGCAGAGGTGTGTGGACCATAATGCGCCAAAAAAAAAAAAAAAAAAACGAAAAAATATTCCCTCCAGCCACCACCCACTTGCACCGACACCGACACGGATACAAAATACAACATGACACTCCGACACGTTAATTCTAACAAATGTTAAATTTCAACGTGTTAAGAAACATTTTGATATTATTGATATTTTTAATTTATGTAATGTATATTATATTTCATATTAATGTATATTATATTTCGTATTCAATAATTTAACAAAAAAATAAAATTAAACTATAATACCCATAAATTTCACAAAGAAACATAATATATCCCAAATATTTATATTAAACTCAATAAAATCGTAATCGTAATCTAACGATTCTAATAGTTGGAACTCAAAATGCAATGCAACATAACCTTTGAACCTTTTTTGAATTTTTGCAACGAGTATTAAAGTGTTGAGAAGTGTCGAAGTATCGGTGAGTGTCAAAAAATATCGGACACGACATGTCAGAATTTTTGAAGTGACCTGTTTCGTAGCCACCCACAACCCCCCGCGCTCACAGGTGAACTAAATCCGCTATACGAGTCTGTTGTGGTGCCATCTAATAAAAATACACGCAATTTACAAGACATCACAAGGGATGAGGGTGAAGATAATATAACCGACTTTTTTGAAAATTAATAGTGAAACTACATCATGACATGCAATTCTATTTCTCATCATGACACATTTACGCATTACTATTGAAAAAGCCCTTCCTCCACAAAGATATTTAGCTACGTATTTTTCTATTCTTCACGCCTATGCTTTGAGCTTTCACAGTCAATTACTTCCAAACTCCTTCCCTATGTACCTGTTGGCAATCCCCAAAAAAAGAATGCAAACAAATTGCAATTACCCATAGAATATGCATAACGATACTTAGTTCTAACTCTGCCCAAAATCCGAAGATAACATCGTATATAATATAGTACAGAGAGGTCTTTCATATACTATACTATATGTTTGTGTTTATTTCTTCTTGCGGGCTGGAGCTAGTTTTTGGCTAATCTGAGATAAGATTTAGCAAACTAATACAAAGAAGCAAAAAGAAAAATGCAATTAAAACAACTATAACTGTAAAAAAAATACCAAATTGTTGGAGGTCAAACCATGGCAGACCAGTAAATAACTCACAGTAAAGAGAATACTTACCATAATTTTGGTACACTTTCGTGAATCTGTAAATAGCTTTTATTAAGGAACCGTATCTCATGAAGTTCAATGATCCCATATGTCTGTAATAAACACCAGTCGGAATCTATTCAAACTTCAAAGAAACAACAGAAAAAAGAAGCTAGATACAACATGGAACTTCTTATACTCAGCATCACATACAACCAATGCAATGCATGACAGTTCTTTTTAAGATGTGATGTTTCAACAATAGAACTGTGGAGTAGCAAGCTGCCACAGATTTACTCCCCTAGAGAGAAAATATAACAAAAAGGGAGAGAAACAGAAAGCAGATAAAGAAAAACTAAATCAGATCCAAATATATCAACTGACTACTCAAAAGATTACAGTTACAACTAATTTCATTTACAAGGACTTCTATTTCAGCTAATCAATAACAGACTAATCCAAGCTGATAAGCCTAATACGGAACAGAAAGCCCATGTAACAGTTACTGCACCTTTTAGATTGTATGCATAAGCACAGTTGCACTTCATCAGAACAAACAAAATAATTTTATCACCGCACTGATGATGATGACAATAATAATAATGTCCTAGAAAGAACTTACACAATCTCTGTATACCGAATTCTCCATGCAGGAAAACCAAGATGGCTCCTCACAGGTCCATAAATCAGTAAAAGGTCAGGTGCAGGGCCTTTGCTACCTGACAGTAAAACAAGATAATTATTAGTCGGATAAGTGCTATATGCACAAGGAAATCAACTCTTTAAATCTATGTAGCACCGATACTGACACGGGACACGTGACACGATACGACACGACACTCCGACACGTTAATTCTAAAAAATGTTAGATTTCGACACGTTAGGACACGTTTTGATATTAAATAATATTTTTAATTTATGTGGTGTATATTATATTTAATATTCAATAATATAATAAGAAAATGAGTCTAAACTTATAATATTCATAAATTTTGCAAAAAAACAAAAAATATCCCAAATATTTATATTAAACTCAATAAAATAGTAATTGTAATCCAACGAATCTAATAGTTGGAACTAAAAACTCAACGCAATGTAACTTTTAAACCTTTTTTTGAATTTCTATAACGTGTGTTGGAGTGTCGGGAAGTGTCGGAGTGTCCGAGAGTGTCGGGAAGTATCGGACACGACACGTTAGTGTTTTTGAAGTGTCGGTGCTTCATAGCTTTACACTACCAGTAGGTTTAGGAAGCAAACAAACCAACAATTTGCAGTGCCTCATTCAGTTGAGGCTCTAACAAGATTCGACCATCAAGTTCTCCACCCAAGTTATGTCGTTTTAAATTCTCCACAAAAATCAAGTTAGCTGCTTTGACCACTGCCTCCTTCCCATCCACATAAGAAAGAAATTCTAAAGTCATCTGATCTGGAACATTGAGTGTGACAGCTTCATTTACTTCCTGCACTGAGTTAATGCTAGATCAGATCAAATAAGTGATGAACAGTAGAATTTACTACTGAGGCTTGACAGTGATGTAATACTTTATACTAATGCATCGTTTGGATGTGGGGAGAAAATGGGAAGAAAGCAAATGAGATGATTGGTATTTTTTTTCTCCTCGTGTTTGGATGAGAAAGAAGAAAAAGAGAATTTTTTTTATATAAAACATTTTTTTTTTATTGGGGGAAGAAAAAGCAAAACAAATGTGGCTGTTGTACAGAGTGTGCTCTCTCCCTTTTCACCTCATCTTTAGAGATAATTTTCTTGTAGGCTCATAGGTACTTTTTCATGGCTATTTTCTGTCTCTCCCATTTCCAACCTACCATTCAATTAATGCATTAAGTCTCTAGACTAAAGATTCGAGAGGCACGTTGTTTATATAATACATCAACAGGAATATGTATTTCATCTCCTCATCAATAATTTTCTTGGACGAAACATCCACAAATGTAGGTAAGTCCCATCATTTAGAAACATTTTCAGACTAAAGGACAATTGGAAATGTGACAAAATTTATTAACCAAATTTCAGGTGTAAACTAATGAAACTTAGTCTAGGACACATTATCTCTCAGGGTCTAAATAAAGGTTCGTTTATATCCTTCCCCATCTCCCGTATATGCACAGGAGAAAGAATCAGTCAAAATAAAATGAGGCGCAGGTGGGAAATTGTAGAATATTCTAGATTATGATTTATCATTTATTGTTTTTTTGTTATCTGTTCCCTTATTTATTAGTGTTTCTTGTTATTGTAAATAAGTCTCTTAGTTTACTGTTGCTATTTATTGGTGTAGCTCATTGTACTCAATATAAAAAGGACCCATTGGATCTCAATGAATTAAGAAATTGAGTTATTCAAAGAAAACACTTCTTCATTTCTTCATGGTATCAAGAGCTGGTTATATTCTAGTGTCTTCCCTGTTCTGATTTTTTTTTTTTTTTTTTTTGAAGTCTTCTTCCTATTCCTTTTTTTTCCGGATACTCGTTGTTCGAAAACCATGGACTCTAAGGGCAACTAGTCATGTTGCTCAAAAAGGTATGGCATTCCATGTTGAACGTAGTAATCGTTGGATCCTTGATTCAGGGGCCTCTGATCACATGACAGGTAATACAACCTTATTTTGCTCCTATACCCCTTACTATCACCCGTCACGAATAAGAACAGCTGATGAGAATTTCTCCACTATCGCTGGAAAAGGATCCATTAAACTTTCTGAGCATATTATTTTGAACTCAGTCCTTCATGTTCCCCCTCTTACTTGTAACCTCATCTCTATTAGCAAACTTACTGCTGAGTTGCATTGTGTTGCTAAGTTCTCTGCAAAAACTTGTATCTTTCAGGAGTAGGACTCGGGGATGATGATTGGCAGTGCAAAAGAGGAAGAAGAGCTCTACTATTTTAAAGAGGATCTTTGTGAAAGGAGGATTATTTCGAACTACTCTCTATGTTTATCAGATGACTGTAATGATGTTTTGTTATGGCATCGTAGGCTAGGACACCCAAACTTTGTTTATCTTCAGAAGTTATTCCCGAACTTATTTATGAACAAAAAGCCAAGTTCCTTTCTTTGTGATATTTGTCAGTTTGCAAAACATTCTCGTGTCACTTATTCTCCTAAGAAATATCATGAATCTTCTCCCTTTACATTGATTCATAGTGGTATTTGGGGACTTGCTCGTGAAAAAAATGTCTCGGGTGCTCGTTGGTTTATTACTTTCATTGATGATCATTCTAGGGTATGTTGGGTATATCTCTTAAAAGATAAGTCTGATGCGGCATCCACTTTTAAAAACTTTCATGCTATGATTCAAACTCAATTCCAGACCTCTATCAAAATTCTGCGAACAGACAACGGTACTGAATATTTTAATTTTGTCCTTGGAGATTACCTAAACCAGCGTGGAATTGTTCATCAAAGTTCTTGTCCTCACACCCCTCAACAAAATGGGGTGGCTGAAAGGAAAAATAAACATCTCATAGAAGTTGCTCGAGCTCTCTTATTCACAACGCATGTCCCTAAATATCTGTGGGGGGAAGCCGTCTCGACAGCCTCTTATCTCATTAATCGGATGCCTTCTCGTACTAAATTTTCATTCTCCTTTATCTCGTCTTACTAAATCTTTTCCCTCTTTCAATGCCATTTCTTCTCTTCCTCCCAGATTATTTGGCTGTGTGGTTTTTGTGTATATTCCTTCACATCAAACGTCCAAACTTGACCCTAAATCTATCAGATGTGTCTTCGTAGGATATTCCCCTAATCAAAAAGGTTATAAGTGTTACTCACATTCTCTCCGTAAGGTCTTTGTTTCCATGGATGTTACTTTTTATGAGACAATCATTTTTCTCCCCGACTTCTCTTCAGGGGGAGTCTATTGGTATTAATATGGATGAAGATAAGTCTGGGAAACTAAATGATGTTGTTGTCTTACCTTGGCCTTTGGAAACAGGGGGAGCAACTATACCAAATGATGCTGCTGTCTTACCTTGGCCTTTGGAAACAGGGGGAGTTATTGGGAAGGAAAGGGGAGAGGGTTCACCCAAGCTCAAACTGATCACACTTTATTTTTTAAACACTCTGACAAAGGTAGAATTGTTATTCTCATCGTTTATGTTGATGACATTATTGTCACTGGTAATGATAGGAGGAGATAACCTCTTTAAAAAAATGTTTAGCTGACCAGTTTGAACTAAAAGATCTTAGATCTCTCAAATATTTCCTTGGCATGGAAGTTGCTCGGAGTAAGGAAGGAATTTCTTTAACTCGGAAAAAATACATTCTAGACCTGTTGCAAGAAATAGGTATGCTTGGGTGCAAGCCGGTAAAGACTCCAATTGAAGCTAATATCAAGTTAGGAGTTGAGGACGGGGAAAATGTTGATAGGGAGCAGTACCAGAGACTGGTGGGGAAATTAATCTATTTGTCTCATACTCGTCCTGATATTGCTTTTGCCGTGAGCATGGTTAACCAATTCATGCATTTTCCTAAGATAAAACACCTCAGTTCTGTTTATAGAATTTTCAAGTACCTCAAAAACTCCCCTGGTCGAGGAATTCTTTTTAAAAAGGGGAACAAAAGGATGATTGAAATTTATACAGATGCAGATTGGGCTGGCTCTGCAATGGACCGAAGATCTACTTCAGGATATTGTACTTATGTATGAGGAAATCTTGTGACCTGGAGAAGTAAGAAACAAACTGTTGTTGCAAGAAGCAGTGCAGAAGCGGAATCTCGGGCTCTAGCCCATGGCATTTGTGAAGGAATTTGGTTAAGAAGGCTTCTGGAGGAGTTGAAGATCTCTTATTCCCTACCTATCAGATTATATTGTGATAATAAGGCTGCTGTCAGCATTACTCAAAATCCTGTTCATCATGACAGAACAAAACATGTGGAAGTTGATCATCACTTTATCAAAGAAAAATTAGAAGACGGTAGTGTATATGTTTGTCATATATACCTACCAAGGAACAGACGACAGATATTCTCACCAAGGGATTACTTAAGCCGACCTTTGAGGTTTTGATCAGCAAGTTGGGAATGATCAATATATATCTCCCAACTTGAGGGGGAGTGTAGAATATTCTAGATTGTGATTTATCATTTATTGCTTTTTTGTTATCTGTTCCCCTTATTTATTAGTGTTTCTTATTATTGTAAATAAGTCTCTTAGTTTACGGTTGCTATTTATTAGTGTTTCTTGTTATTGTAAATAAGTCTCTTAGTTTACTGTTGCTATTTATTGGTGTAGCTCATTGTACTCAATATAAAAAGGACCCATTGGGTCTCAATGAATTAAGAAATTGAGTTATTCAGAGAAAACACTTCTTCAGAAATACCCAAACTAAGTGATTAATAAGGAAAACATATAAGGTGCACTGTTCGGTCAAAAGCATTTAATATCATAAATCAGGATAGAAATTTATAAATATAATAAGAAAGAAGCAATCTACCGGAAAAATATATATATATATATCTAGTACCTCTATGGATTTTGCATTCTTCAATTTTTGAAATATGGCTTCTTTGGACTTCTTCAACACTCCTAGAATGTAGAGTTCAAGGAAAACATTATTATATGGCCTGAGTAAAAGAATGTTCACAATCACCGATTCTCCAAACTGTTCTTACCATTCATGTCATAGAGGCATACATTCTTTATACCAATAGAGTCCAGCCACTGCAAAAGTTTAACAACTTTTGAAGTCTGATGAGCATCTTCACTTTCTATGACAATAGCAAGGTACCGAAGCTTTCCTAAATGAAGAGACTTGTATTTCTTCAATACTCCATAAGAGATGAAATAGCTTTCAAACAAATTACCCATGGCTAATATGGAATGCCATGTGCTGAAAATTATTTGTAGAAAGTACCACAGTAGTTGAAGCCCAAGATTACGAATCTGTATAAGCTCAAAGCACACAATGAATGAACTTTCAGCTTTGGATTGAATGGTTTTATGCGCTCAGGTTGACTAACCATTTATGTCAAATGCCATAGCGTTCAACAACATGTTGGAAAAAACATGAAACAACAATAAAATGCATTTAGATAGGAATCTTGATACTTTTGCATGGACCTCGTTAACAGAATCAAGTTATATAGAAATATTTAATAAACATAATTTATTATTCTATTAGAATTGGTTGGCATATTCAGTGATGTAGTATTACAAGTTTTGGACACATATTAAGATTGCCAGACTCTTTAAGAACAGGTATGGACTACATATCTGTTAAATTTCAGCAGGTAGATAGTTTTTCTTGTTTCATTACTCATTACTCTTGTTTTGATCAAATTTTGTGAGCATAACATAACTGGTATGCTAGCTTTGATCTAATTTTGTGACCAGCGACCACATTACTGGAGTTTAAAGATGTGTCTATTACCGTATGATATTCAAATGAGATAAATTGCTTGAAATTCAAAGAATAAGCTGCAGACAGAACATCACTGGGTCTCTAATTTCTTCCAAAGAATTAGTCAAAAACCTAAATCATGAACATGTGATTCAAGGATGTAAGAAATTGAACACTTACAGCAACAATACAACGAGACAATTTGTGAGCTCCATCTCTAAAATCCATGATCCTAAAAGCATGAAAACATCAAATCCATCAATTAATTTTTTTTTTTTTTTTTAAAATTAGTAGTTATAGCATTGGCACGTCTCTTGCAAAAACGAGAAAAATAAATAAATAAATCAATCAAAGATCCAAACATGAAAGAATACACACATAGTGAATGCTTCCCATTAATAGTTAAACGTAATAAGCGCAGTACTGTAATCATCACGATGATAATATGATTAATAATTAATAATTGTTGTTAGCGAAAATTCGAAATTAGAAAGGGAAGAAGATGAATCCATAAAGAGAGAAATCAAATAGTCCTGGAACCGATCAACAGAGACGAACAACATAGGAGTCGTCAAGGATTTCGTTTTTCTGATTTTGTGAAATCGAATTGAACAGAAAGAAGAAAAGGTGGTTCCGTTACCTGCTTTTCACGTATTGCAATGGCCTCTACCCTAATCAACGCAAAATGTGGCTATCGACATAAGAAGCGCGAGACAAGAGAGACGGTTAAGGCATTACTATTACTACTATAGTCTCTACTCTCTAGTGCTCGCTTGTGGACTGTGGCTACTTCTAATCTACAACTTTATTTTTATATACGTTGGGATAGGTTATTTCTAATCTAACTATTACTACTATAGATTATTCTACTAGGACCAGAAATTTTTTATTTCCGCCTAAATCTTACTAATCCTCCAAAATAAATATGAGAATATACTCTAGTACATCCCATACATTATCATTCTATTTTATAGTGATGAATAAAAAAGTCAAACACTACCTGTACAGAAGAAGGCAAGCAAAATCACACTGAAGGCTTCGTCTCTATATATTAACTTATTTAAGAATGTCAGCAATCAATCCTCTCTTTTTATAAAAAATGAGAAAGGAAACAAAGGATGAAGCGAGCATGGGAATGGGTACGTGACACGGGAGGGAGAATAAGTTTTATCTGTAATCAATTTGCGTTACTACGTTATTTTAATCATTACGTTGCTACGTTGCTAACTAATATAAGAATAAATATCTTTTTTGGTCCCTAACAAAAAATTCGCTCCCCACCTTAGTCCATTATAAAAAAAAATCAGTCACGTGGTCCCTATGAAATTCAAAGTGGACCCATTTTGGTCTTTTTGAGGGACTAATGTAGGTCTTTTTTAAATTTGTGAGGGACCACGATTTTAACTAAATTTATCCACTTTAAATTTTTTAGGGACCTCGAGAAATTTTTTTTTTTTGTAAGAAACTAAAATGGGGACCATGTTTTTTGTTAGGGACTTAAAAGTGTATTTACTCCTAATATATATATTGAACTAAGAGACAAATAAGGACCTACAACCCAAAAAAAGAAGAAAGAAAAAAATGAAATGAAAATTTTTATTTCCGCCCGCAAGTGGGTCCGCACTGATTCTATCTACTTTTTTTTCTGCCTGTCACTCTCTAACACCGTTAGATCAGAATATAAAGAGAAGAGAGAAAAATAAATGTTAATTAAGATTCTATCACTCTCTAATACCGTTAGATCAGAATCTAAAAAGGAAAGAGAAAGATAAATATTAATTAAGATTCTGATATAGTGATCTTTTAGAATGATAGGCAAAAATAGACAAAAAAAAAAAGGTTAGGTAGAATCATAATTGTTAAAATCTCGATTTATCACTATGATTTTACGTTTTTATTATTTTTTTCATCAAAACAATTTTACCAATATTCTAAACACTTTTACGTTTTTACGATTTTTTCTGAATTTTTTACATCATGATTTTACGTTTTACGATTTTTTAATCCCTTTCTGATTTTACTTAAAATCTCGATTTTAACATCGGGTATAATAACCTTTTTTTTAATACTTTGACTCCACCTTCTCACCTACAACTTCAAACACTACACCTTATCCTAATATTTCAACGCATTATTATTTATTGTTTTTATTTTAATTCATGAATTAATGTTGATTAATAATTATGTCAAAATATTCATAAATGCCAAGTATAAAACTCTACATTAATGATACATACCAATTAGACTTTTATTAAATTTTCAAATTTTCATTATGAATGATAACACTACTTATTTATTTATTTGTTTTTGGTGTGGGTTATATTTACAAACTTTTTGTATACAAACTCTTACAAATTACACTATGTTCCCCCCGAAAGAACATTAGGTTACACTATGTTCTCCCGGGAATACATAGTATAATTTGCAAAACTTTGTAAAAAAAATTTGTAAACAGATTTTTCCCCTTATTTTTTAAAATAAAAATTTAGACAGAATTAAATGCTGTTATTTCAATAAGAACCTGATCCCTAATCAAGTGCAGATATCCTCATTGGCTTTTGACATGCTTACTTGATGCATCATCATTTGGAAAACATGCTTAGAGTCACTTGGCACGTTACTTATATACATATTGATTCGCTAGAAACATGTTTAGGGTGCTTGCATCCATGCTAAGTTTTGATTCCATTATGTTTATAATAGACGAATGATTATGTCATTCGCTTTCTATTTTTATTATAAGAAAAAAAGTTAAAATCTTGGCTTCTTAATTATTTTTTGAAATTTTAAGATATTAAAGTTTTCTATTTTTTTCATAAGAAGTGATTTAAGAAGATGCAGTATTATTCTTATCATAAACAACTCTAGGAATCTAATGTATGCATTTTACTTCCCCTTCTACAAGAAAGAATTCATGATGGCAAAAAACCATGGATTGTGGCCTAAAACCGTGAAAATCATGACATCAGAAAGGTTGGAAAGTAATTTGAAATGAGCAAACTTGACTTCTAAGGGAACTCAGTAGTTCACCCAATTTGAAAGTTTTTTTTTTAGATTTTTGAACATAAATTCACGAATATAAGAGTATGACTTGAGTAACTATTTTCCCCCCTAGTTTGATACCTAAAGTAAGTTGTCAAACATTTAATTAGCAACTACTTATGTTTAATAGACTTTTAAATATTTTTTACAAAAAAGATTAATCTTCGGAGACAGAGACAAAGGTAAAACTACATGTGTAATACTCTAAGTCAATCTCAAGTAGGATTCTTGTATGTATTTACACCGAATGAATTACAAGTGTAGTACAAACAAAAAGATCACTTATGATAAGATCACTTACCATACTAGTTCAGAAACATGAATATAGTTTCGTCGACTCGCCATCATATAGTTCAACTACAGCACATCAATTTGCCCACTTTAAATGGTCAAGGAGAGGAACAAATCCACACTGCATTAGCATAATCCTGATTTGCAGAAGCTCACTCCATTACAAACGAATCATGATGGAATTGTCTCAGCCTCTGGCTATCCAAAACAAGCTAGGCCATAAGAGATTCATGGAAGCCTCTGTGCACTGGACATATCCTAAAGGGAAGCATTTCCTTTGTCCGTATTCTAAATCATTTTCTTCAGAGTAGACTCATTTGGATAACATCATTCATTAAAGAGAGAAAAGTACAAAAAACGGAGGACTAGAAGTCCTACTAAGACAGCCAAGAAAGAAACAAAGGAAAGTACGTAAGCTCAAAAGCACTTTCAAATTCCTTCGCAAGTGAATAATGTGAACCCCCTAAAGATGAGCGATGTGATGACATGACACCCACGTGGAAGGCACAAAACAACTCTCCCACCATCGATGAGAGGGATGACAATTCAAATTAAAAACTGTTACTGCAACCCATCTATATTCACCACAAAAAAAGGGGAGGGAGAGGGGGAGGGAGTCAGTGCACGAAGCGCACGAAGCTCCTTCAACTGAGGTCTGGGGAGGTCAGGTCTACACAGTAAGCAGAAAGGCTATTTCCACAACTCTAACCCATGACCACCAAGTCCATCTATATAGACACCATACTCTGCAAAAAGAACGCAAGTGCCAAAGTCTCTCAAATGAATAGACAAAAGTTGATCCAAGGATTCTGGACAAACCTCTTGCTCCTCAAATATGCCAAAGAGCTGATTGCCTAGCCGCCAAGCTACTTCATAATGAAAAAAAAGAAAAAAAAACAAATGGTTATTTGTTTCTGAACTTCAAAAACAGATAAAAAAATATTATACAAAGACGACTTTAACTTTAAACTTTACCAGCTTCACAACTAAACCCTGAGCACAATGAAAAATACACACTATTCACTCTTTTCTATCGAATCGATCATAATCACTATCCACATTCCACGAAATTGTACACTAGTTTGACAAAAAACCAGTAGGCATATTTACTGGTATAAAAGCTCAGGTGATTGCTTGGTGTAAAAAAAGTCCTACATGACATGCCATTCTGTATGGAATTATAAATTTCATAGAATTTCTAATTTATCAAAGAGGGTAAAGTAGCAAAAACAAAGAACGGTGCTTTCATATATCCGAAAATGAAATCAGCACTGAAGCACTGTTTGCAAATGATAGGGGAAAAACCTCTTGTTAGGTGAACATATCCAATGATTGCTAAAAAGGCCAAACTACTCCTCAACAATTCATTATATCAACCTTAGTTTCTTGGTTCTTTAATCAATGTGTATGTCATACTTCATACAAGTTTTATCTCTTTCTAGAATATTAGAAAATAACAAAAACATTATTGAGTTTGTAACTTTGCTCCAAAAGCTATCAAGGCTAAAAGTTGTATTTTTATATACCTTAAGCATAAACTATCATGCCTGATCATACCCCATAAAATCATTACCCCAGCCTGATGTATGATTGGTGGACAAATATGCAGGATTTTGAAACTTGGAGAATAACGGAATAAGAAGAGCATCTTTTCAAGATTTCTTCAAAATCTCCTGCTTCAGCTTCTATTGTTGCTGCTGTTATAATAACCTGTACTGTAAAGACCCACCAGTATAGATAAAAATCAATAACAAATGAAAGGCATCCCAAAATACCAGAGATTAGGAGAGAGCAATGACTTACCAGCTTGACCATTTCTTCTCTTGTACCTGTATTAATTTTTCTTCGGTTATATTCAATCTGTATGTCAGAAATCTAATTTATACTGGTTGCTTCTTCATGAAGCCAGTGGATATCCTGCAATGATAATGATGAATTTAAAAAAGAAAAAGAAAAAAGAGGGGGGTCAGAATAATTATGCCAAAATAATAAACAAGGGTCTAGTACAGCTACAGAGCAGTTTTGTTAGGAATACTATTCCAAGTTAAAGTTTGAAGCATATTTTACTACAAAGGTAGAGTTTAGTAGACATGTTAGAACAGGACGGAACATAACATATAAGTTCTATTCTATGTTTGGTGCATTTTAAAAATAGAACAGAACATGACATCGGGTTAAAAAGTAATACATTTGGTTATACTAAAAGGGATCGAACCAAGAAGAGAACAGAATATTTCATTCTGTTCAGTCTGCGTCCCAAACACTACCTAAATGTGTAAAGGTAAGGAAGTGCTAAAAAGGGGCCGACCCAGTTCAAATACCCACTTCGTGAGTGTCTGGGGAAGGGAATACTCTAGGCAGTCTTTCCCCTACTTTTTGCAGAGAGACTGATTCGAACCCGCGACCTGACACACCATGGCAAGCAAGCTTACCAAGTGCTAAAAGTTGACAGTAAAATAACTCAGCAAAATATCATGGAAAAAGTATTCTTGTATTATGATACAACTCCTCCAAAACTAAAGACTTACCATAGGCAACGTTATAGAGAACCACACCCTTTCAACTTGGCAAGGAATGCACCACCTGAGGGTATTAGTGTAATTAATGACATGGGTGTAACAAACTTGCACAAAGGGAATGATTCTGCAGCAACGGTTAGTGCCTAACCATGCCTTGCATGCATGCCTTGCATGTTTGCTGTTATAAAAGGAAAAGGGAACGCTGCTAAGGGGCATCTTCTTTGGCAAATGGAACTTGGACCTTTGGGAGAGATCAGGGGCTCTCCAACTCCTCTGAATCTATCTTGCTTGTCTTTAATTCCTTTGTAATTCTGTTGATAGTTTGTAATTAGGAATCATCACAGACCTTGCTGTTGATGTTGAAGTTTTTATGTGATTGTTACTGTGGATTTAGAAAATATCAATATACAAATTGTTCCTCTGTTATTTCTTGAAATCTGAGT
Organism: Gastrolobium villosum; assembly: GCA_032173675.1. Lineage (NCBI taxonomy): Eukaryota > Viridiplantae > Streptophyta > Magnoliopsida > Fabales > Fabaceae > Gastrolobium > Gastrolobium villosum. The sequence continues at coordinate 31,748 of JAVKPL010004567.1, forward strand.
TTAGATTGTTACAATTGGTATCAAAGCTCTTTCCCGGGAGCGTTGAATGGTAGTGACGAGAACCATGGATAACCGTTTGGAAACTATTGATGCAAGATTGGGGAGGACTGAAGAAGGAATGCGGCGAATGGAGGGAAATCTGGCCGAAATGCTAAGGGAATTTCAGGAATTACGGGTTGATAGGGAGAATCGGAGATCCAGAAGTCGATCTCGACATGGACACGAAGAAAGAGGGAGTAGAGAGTCCAGCATCCACTCTGAAGAAGCAGCCGGTGGAGGAAACAATAGAGGAGGAAATGGTGGAGAGGTGGTGAGAAGGAGGCTGGAATTACCTTCGTTTTCCGGCGAGAGGGTTCATGACTGGTTAACTCGAGTGGAACGCTACTTTGAGGTCAACCCATCGTCTGATGGTGAGAAGATGAGAACGGTCATGGTGGTTCTTGAAGGTGAGGCTCTACACTGGTACCAGTGGTGGGAGAGAAATACCACCACTACCTCTTGGGGTTTATTCCGATCAGAGGTGCTGAGTCGCTTCCAACCGAACTTGGAAGGCAACCCGTTTCAAGAGTTGCTGAGCTTGCGACAAACAGGGAGTGTCCAGGACTATAGAAGGGACTTTGAGAAGGTTAGTGGCTGCTTAGACTTCGTGGAGGAAGAAGTCCTCCGTGGAATATGGTTGAACGGTTTGACGAGCTGCATCCGCGAGGAACTTCTTCTACAACCTCTGGATTCTCTGCCGTTGATGATGAAGAAGGCGCAGAGAATTGAGAGGAGAAATTGGGCTTGGATGGCAGAGGGGATGGGAAGTGGGCCAGGGAGAGTTTTTGGGCCTTCCAAATCCGGCCATACAGCCCACACAGCCCCAAACCGGTCGGTTACGGGTCATAATAGTATTGGGCCAACGGGTCAAAACCCGGGTTCGTCATATAACCCGCGTTTTGGGTCCCAAGTCCAACCAAACGCATCGAACCCTAATTCCGAAATTTCTTCTTCTCCAACGAGCCACCCCCTTCAACGGAACGCGACCGTCGATGGCCAGTCTAGCAGCTCAAACCGCACCAATAATCGAAGGTTGTCGCAAGCGGATCTGCAAGACAGATCTAGGAAGGGATTATGCTTCCACTGTTCTGAGCGGTGGAATCCAGGTCACCGCTGTAAATCCCGGCAGCTGAATCTCCTGGTGGTGGTCGAAGATGACGAAGGCGAGGAGGTTCCGGTCGTAGATGAAGAGAACGAAGACGGAGGAGAGCAAGAGGTAACCCTTCAGTTGTCCTCTCACAGCTTGTTAGGGTTGACCTCGAGCAAGTCCATGCGTCTTTGGGGAACGATTGGAGACACTCAGGTGATGGTTCTTATTGATAGTGGGGCTACGCACAATTTTGTCAAAGAGGAGACAGCCAGAGAACTCCTCTTGGCGGTAGATACCACTCCGGGTTACAAAGTAGAGATTGGAAACGGAGATCGAGTGGCCTGTAGTGGGGTATGTAGAGGAGTGAAGTTGAGGTTTCAAGGCATCGAAGTGACTCAGGATTTATTCCTCTTCGCTCTCGGAGGTGCCGATGTGGTTTTGGGGGTGGAATGGTTACAAGAGTTGGGCACGGTTAAGGCAAATTTCCGTGAGCTCACTCTCAGTTTCAAGCAACAAGGACGACGGGTGATGATCAGGGCTGAACCGGAGTTATCAGTGGTGGAGGCTTCACTTAAAACGGTAATGAAATCTATTAATAATGATGATCTTGGGTTCATTCTTCACCCTAATTGGGGGTCTTTTTCTGTTCCCATGGCTCAAAGTGGATGGGAAGAGCTGGAGGTTCTGTTGAGGGAATACGAAGACGTCTTCGCTGTTCCTTCGGGTCTCCCACCTGTACGCAACAGAGACCACGCGATCATTCTGAAGCCAGGAAGTGAGATCCCAAATATCCGTCCTTACAGGTACCCATTCTATCAAAAAGATGAGATTGAAAAAAATGTTAATGAAATGTTAAGTTCTGGCATGATCCGACCCAGTGTAAGTCCTTACTCCAGCCCTGCTATTTTGGTGAAAAAGAAGGACAATAGTTGGAGGGTTTGTGTCGATTATAGGAAGTTAAATAAAATGACTGTTCCTGACAAATTTCCTATGCCAGTAATTGATGAACTGATTGATGAGATTGGGGCTGCTAGCTTATTTTCTAAGTTAGACTTGAAGTCTGGCTTCAATCAAATTCGGATGCGCGAGGAGGATATTGAGAAAACAGCGTTCAGGACTCATCAAGGCCATTACGAGTACCTCGTCATGCCTTTTGGGTTAACAAATGCCCCGTCCACATTCCAATCTTTGATGAATGAAGTCCTGCAACCGTTTCTTCGTAAGTTTGCATTGGTATTCTTCGATGACATTCTGATCTATAGCTCTTCTAGGGTGGTTCATGTCCAACATCTGCGCACGATTCTGGAAGTGTTGCGTAGGGAACAACTGTTTGCTAACCGTAAGAAATGTACGTTTGGACAACCACGGGTGGAATATTTGGGTCACATCATCAGTTCCGAAGGGGTGGCTGCAGATCCGGCTAAAACGAAGGCTATGCAAGATTGGCCAACTCCAACTACTATCAAAGGGCTGAGGGGTTTCCTGGGCCTAACCGGGTATTATAGGAAGTTTGTTCAAGGATATGGGATGCTGGCCAAACCACTGACCGACCTTTTAAAGAAGGATGCATTCTGTTGGAACGCAAATGCTCAAGTGGCTTTTGACCAATTAAAAAGTATCATGTGTAAGTTACCTACTCTAGCTTTACCTGATTTTTCTAAACAATTTACTGTGGTAACAGATGCTTCTGGCACGGGTATTGGGGCTGCTCTTATGCAAGAAGGGAGGCCTCTAGCTTTTATTAGCCAAGGTTTTTCCAAAATGGCACAAGGGAAATCGGTCTACGAAAAAGAACTTATGGCGCTCGTGTTTGCCGTGCAAAAGTGGCGACATTACCTTCTAGGACGGCATTTTGTGATAAAAACAGATCAGAAAAGCCTCAAGTTCCTCATGGATCAACGTGTGCTGGGTGAAGATCAACAAAAATGGACTTCCAAGCTCTTGGGCTTCGATTTCGAGGTCCAATATCATCCAGGGAAGGAGAATGTTGTGGCCGACGCCCTTTCACGTAGGGGACAGTTTCACTCCTTATCAATTGTTGGTTTACCTCTTCTGGAAAATATTGAAATGGAACAAGGAACAGATGCTAAACTCAGAAAAGTCATGTTGGAATTACTGGAAAACTCTTCCTCTCATTCCGGTTTCCTGATTTCTAATGGGAAATTGACTTATCATGGCAAGCTTGTCCTTCCACGGGGTTCAAAGTATATACCGGTGCTGCTTAAGGAATTTCATGATACCCCAACAGGGGGTCACTCGGGGTTCTTTCGCACTTTTAAACGAATCTCGAACTTGGTTTATTGGGAAGGCATGAGGCGGGATATACAGCGTTATGTGGCTGGTTGTGCCATTTGTCAGCAATGTAAAGCTTCTAATTTGACACCAGCGGGCCTCTTACAGCCTCTTCCCATTCCAACACAGGTTTGGTCCGATATCTCTCTTGATTTTGTAGGAGGATTGCCTAAGGCTTTTGGGGTGGATACGGTTTTGGTGGTAGTGGACCGCCTTACAAAATATAGCCATTTTATCCCTTTACATCATCCTTATAGTGCACAGGATGTGGCTACAATGTTTATCCAAAATATTGTCAAATTACATGGTTTCCCTTTAACCATGGTATCGGATCGGGATCGTGTATTCCTTAGCAATTTTTGGTCGGAATTGTTTAAACAGGCTGGTACATCCTTAAAATATAGCTCGGCATACCACCCCCAGTCCAATGGCCAAACGGAAATAGTGAACAAATGTTTAGAGACTTACCTCAGATGTTTTTGTCTCTCACGGCCTAGGCAGTGGCCTAAGTGGCTTCATTGGGCTGAGTATTGGTATAATACTACCTACAAGTCTTCCACTGGGGTATCTCCCTTTAAGGCTTTGTACGGCTGCGAACCTCCTTCTTTATTCCGTGTTGGGCATTCAGCCACAGTTGTGGAGGTGGACCAAATGTTACAGGATAGAGACGCCATTTTGGAAGAATTAAGGCAACAATTAACCAAGGCCCAAAATCGTATGAAAGTTCAAGCGGATAAACAGAGGAGGGACGTCCAATTAGAAGTTGATGATATGGTGTATCTCAAGCTCCAGCCCTATCGTCTTAAATCTTTGGCTCGGCGGGTGAATGAAAAACTTAGTCCCCGTTTTTATGGGCCTTACCGGATACTTGCAAAAGTTGGTGCAGCAGCTTACCGACTCGAATTACCTCCTAGTTGCCTTATTCATCCGGTTTTTCATGTTTCTTTGCTAAAGAAAGCCTTGTCCCCTGTTGAGCTGGCAAAAACTCAGCCTCTTCCTCACATTTTAAATGATGATTTTGAGTTAAATGTTGAACCGGCAGAGGTGCTGCAGTGGCGTCGGACAGCAGGGGGGTCTGTTGATGTCTTGATCCATTGGAAGGACCTCCCATCTTTTGAGGATTCTTGGGAGGACTCTTACATGCTCAACAATCAATTTCCTTGGTTTAACCTTGGGGACAAGGTTGGTTTGTTGGGGGGGAGTATTGATACAACTCCTCCAAAACTAAAGACTTACCATAGGCAACGTTATAGAGAACCACACCCTTTCAACTTGGCAAGGAATGCACCACCTGAGGGTATTAGTGTAATTAATGACATGGGTGTAACAAACTTGCACAAAGGGAATGATTCTGCAGCAACGGTTAGTGCCTAACCATGCCTTGCATGCATGCCTTGCATGGTTGCTGTTATAAAAGGAAAAGGGAACGCTGCTAAGGTGATCTTCTTTGGCAAATGGAACTTGGACCTTTGGGAGAGATCAGGGGCTCTCCAACTCCTCTGAATCTATCTTACTTGTCTTTAATTCCTTTGTAATTCTGTTGATAGTTTGTAATTAGGAATCATCACAGACCTTGCTGTTGATGTTGAAGTTTTTATGTGATTGTTACTGTGGATTTAGAAAATATCAATATACAAATTGTTCCTCTGTTATTTCTTGAAATCTGAGTTTAGATTGTTACATATTACTTCGTAATTCATAAAGTTAGAGAAAGCGTTGACAAACCATTTGGCATATGCTGTCTGATAATTGCAGCGCTTCTTGCCACTTATCAACCCTGGTAAGGCCTTTGATGAGGTGGACAAATGTGCTGAGCTCCGGCACAACATTCTTATTTATCATGCTTGCGTACAGCTCTAAGGCTTTATCGACATTATTTGCACTTGAGAGACTCTCAATTAAAGAAGTATAAAGATATTTGTTGGCAACTGCAAGGCTTGGAGATGATGAAATCTCTTCAAGCAGATTCAAGGCAACTTCCAGTCTTCCAGCCTTGATAAAATTATCAATCAAAATTCTGTACAAAGAATCAACAGGAACTGATTCATTCTCACTCAACTCATCTAAAAGCCCAACAGAGGTTATAAACTCCCGGTTAAAGCCCTCAATAATTTTACGGTGACTTGATATATGCCTTGGCCAATAAGTTTGTTTCATTTCATCTAAAAGTCTGTGAGCCTCATCAAGAAGGCCAGTGGAACAACAATGATTTATCAAGACCCTATAGGTTATAAAGTTTGGAGCACAACCCTTTGAGCACACATCTCTAAATAGCTCAAGACACTGTTCAATTTTTCCTAATTTCCCCAAGCCATCAATCATTGCAGTATAAGTTACAACATTTGGACAACAGCCCTTTTCTTCCATCTTAAGCATGAGCTTGTAAGCTTCATCCGTCTTTCCAACTTTACAAAGGCCGTCAATCATCTCTGTGTAAATAACAACATTGGGAGCACAAGAATTCTCTAACATCTTCGACAACACTTTTAAAACAAGATCTAATCGTCTATCTTTGAACAGACTATCAATTAAAGAGCCGTAAGTATACAAATTTGGACTGTGTCCACGCTCTAACATCTTTGCAAGCACCTCCTGTGCATCCTCAATCTTTCCGGTCTTGCAAAACCCATCTATAAGAGCATCATACACTATTTGGTTAGGCTCACAACCATTAACTGACATGGTATCCAATAATTCACGGGCCGCTTTAACCCTGTTTGCTTTGCATAAACCATCCACCAAAGCCCCATATGTAATAACATTTGGTCCTTTGCAATTGTCATCTAGCTTAAAATACATATCCATATCAGAGGTTTCTATGTCACCCCGCATTATAGCATAGATCTGGCAAGCTTTTTCAATCTGCCCAGCCTTACAATGACCATCGATTAGAGCTGTATATGTAACAACATTAGGCTTGCAACCTTCAAGCAACATCATCTCAAACAATTTATTTGCATCAAGCACCTTTCTTGCTTTCAGGTATGCATGAATGATAGCAGTGTAAGTCACCACATTCGGGGTGCAACCATCCCTTAGCATTTCGTCAAACCATTTGCGAGCCTGTTGAATGAGACCAGCTTTGCAAAAGCTATCAATTAAAATAGTATAGGTGTAAACACTGGGAACAATGCCATTCCTTTTCATTTCTTCAAATAACAAAAAGGCCTTCTCTACCTTGGAGGCATCACAAAGGAAACCAATCACTTTAGAATATGTACTATCATCGGGAATGAAACCCTTGCTCATCATTTCGCATATAATCTTAAAGGCTTTATCAAACTTGCCAGCTCCACAAAGACACCGAGCAAAATTGCTGACATTGACTTTATTTAATACAACCCCTGAATCAAGCATCTCACTGTAAGCTTTTTCAGCCAATTCTAACACATCTGAGCTAGGCAGTTCCTCATTGCTACATATACTACCAATGAATATATTATAAAGCAGATAGCCTGGTCGGCACCCACATTTTAGCATTTTCTTAAACAACTTATATGCATATGAGTAATCCCTAGATTTGCAATAAGTATGTACAAGAGAATTAAACATCTCACGATTTGGATAACAACCTTCCGTAATCATCATACTAAGAATTCTCTTACACCTTCCCAGCTGTCCTTTTCTCAAACTACCAGAAAGCAAAATCCTATAAGTAACAACATTGGGAATGCAGGAATTAGACCGCATACTGTTTAAGATATCCATAGCTTCTTCAAAAAGTGAAGCTTCACATAACCCAGAAATCATTCTATTATAAAAAACTGTATCAGGCACAAACTCCTCCTCCTCAATCAAAGTCAGAGCATCCCTGCACCTCCCTGCTTTGCACAGGGAATAAGCAAAACAACTCAGAGTATACGCATCCATAACAAACCCAGAATTTGACATCTCTTTCTGAACCAAATAAGCCGTAGCTAAATTGTCAGCTTTAAGAAAAACTTGAATCAAAGCATTGTAAGTGGTTTGAGAAGGCTTGTACCCAAAATCCTTCAACCTCCCTAACTCTTCCAACGCCATATTCCACAACCCATTCCGGCAACACTTTTGAATCAGAACATTGAGCAACTTGTGAAGCAGTTCCTTGTCATCATCCCTGATCTCTAATAAGAACTTTTCCGGCACTCTATCATTGGCATTGCATCCCAGCACCTCTAGCAGCGCATTATACACCGCTGGAGTGTGAGTGTAACCAATTTGGCGACTCGCCCACAAGAAAAACTTGACACACAACTCAGGTTGCTTCACATGATTCATCACCTGAACCACCAAAGATTCGCTTAACCTACCCCGAAACTGCCTAAAGAATTTCTGGGTTTCAATGCCAAAACCATCCTTGCTGGCCCTAATTGCATTTGACATCAATACAACCTCATCGAGGGGTTGCGATGAAGGGTCACATTGGGCAGTGGAATTGAGCAAAGTGTTGCGGAGAAATGAATAGTCTTGAGACAAATCGGCGTTGGGGGGCGAAGAATCCTGCAAAAAAATGTCATCGGAATGAAGCAATCCTTGGAGAGTGTCCTGTGAACAAGTAGAGAATTTGAGAGAACGCAAAGACCGACAGAGTAAAGTCTTCAACTCTCTCTTGCTCATAATAACCAATCAAAATGAAATGAAAAAGGGTTTAGGGTTCAAGAGAGTAACAAACAAAACCCTGAACGACGTAGAGAAACACCCTACAGTCACTCAGTGTTTTTGCCGTCTCCCCACGTGATTGTGTTTATAGCTTAAACCACCGTAATTAGAGGGAAAAGTATATCTGTGAGATAAAATTATCTTCCGCTCAAAATAATAATATTATTTTGGGTTATAAGATTAAAAAATTATAATAATAAAAATAAATATAATTCTGCAATATATTATAATTATAAAAATATCTTAATTTTCGTTCCAAAATGATGTTATTTTGGATTCACCGAAAATAACTTTATCTCTACTGAGTTAGAAATCCATTAGCCGTAATTAAAATCCCAAACTCTGATTATGAAGTGGTACGGAGATTTTCATAGAAATCTTAAAAAATGAGGTGGGTAAGGAAATGAAAATATTGCCCGAAGATTTTTTTTCCTTCTAATTACAGAATTTCAAATGAAAATGCCATTTGATATATAATATTTTTATTTTTCCATAATATTAGTATAATTAACCCAATATTTTAAGAAAAAATTTTGGATCTACCAAACACATTTTTGTAACTTAGCCAGCAAAAAAATTTCCCACCATAATTCTAGAAATCTTTTTTTGATAAAAAGAAGGGATTTGCATTTATTATTTAACATGACACAACAAACTTTCCTACACACATTATATTTTGTGGGGTCCACATTTTTTTGAAGAAAAAAAAAAGAAATTACGGCTAGTAAAATGAATCTATATAACATTACACAATCATTTTTCTTATAACATAACTCTTATAAAACCCTAAAAAAAATATCTCCTCTAATAAACGTCTCCTGAGGTACAATACAAATACTAAATTTTTACTTGCTTGGATAGCAAACTGCGCACTATGTTGAACTTTAAATAAAGAGAAATTATTTCCACCAAAAAATAAATAACTAAAGTAAATTAGTATTTATTTGTTTGTTTTTTATTTCGAGTTTAGATCACAGTTTGAAGTTGTCATTAATCAGGTGATGACATAGTCAATTTCATGGTCATTTCATCCTTCTAAAGCCAAATAAATAATATATATATATATATATATAGGGTTTTATAAGAATTATGTTGTGGGAAAAGTGACTGTGTTATGTTATAGAGATTCGTGTTACGTGTCGAAGTTTTTTTTTTTGCTGCGGGTCCCACAAAATATTATGGGTGTAGAAAATTTTTTGTAATCATGTTAAACGATAGATGATAAATCCATATATATAGATAGGGAAAAATGTTTGTCATTTTAAATGACACAACTCTATGTCATTTTTAATGAAACTACGTCATTTTTGTGTGTTTTTACATTCTCTCTCCTCCATTTTCTTTTTATTTCTAATTTTATAAATCTGAAAAAATGACAAAACACATCAAACGACGTAGTTTCATTAAAAATGACACAAAGTTGTGTCATTTAAAATGACAAACACTAATACCTCCGGGTTATACCAAAAATAAAATAAAATGACAAACACTAAACCCATATATATATAACTGGTATAATTCTTTTGACAAATTATTTTTAAAAAAGAAAAAGAAAAAAATGTCACGTAAAATGATCTCTATAACATTACTCAATCATTTTTCCTACAACATAATAAACATAAAACCCATTATTTATCAATTTAATATAACAAAAACAGTATGAAGACTATGTGCATTCAAGTTGTATATCACCGTATGCTTAATTTATGCAAAAGTCAAAACATGCTTACCTGCGTAGTCAGCTGGTGCCTAATTTTTAAAAATGGTATAAATTTTCTTTAAAAAATATGATATAGCCCTAAATTCTACCCGGTTGAGTCTTTTGGCACTAGCTGTATTTTTTCTTTCGGCTCCTCTGTTGCGTGTTGCCCTGTGCAAGATGCGCATGAGAAACATACTCAACTTAAATTCTACACCATTGCGTTTTGTATTGTGATAATTTTTTGCAGGTGATAAGGAACTTAAACGCGCATATCCCCCATTTTGACATTTAACTCGTATTAGAAAAATAAATAATTTACTTAAAGAATTAAATCGATATTATATTTGTTTATTTTTATTGGATCGGTCAAATTTCAAAAGGCCCAATTTCCGATCTACAGATGGTGGCCCCTTCAAACTATCGTTAAACCCGTCTGATCAATATCCTTATTGGTTTTTCATTGTTTCTCTCCTATCTTGTTGATTTTTCTCCAAATAGATATCCTCCCAATTCTAGGTTCTAGATGAGTCTCTCTTAAGGTATACATAAGGTTGGGGATGTGTGTGTTCTTCATTGCAATAAATAATTAAATACAGTTTGAAAATAGCAATGAATCTTAACTTTTTTTTTTTGAAATTCCTTAAAGGTACACTTCTTTGTAAGGGTGTTAATGGGCCGAGCCAAGCTTTAATCTTAAAATACTAAGTCTGTGTTTAAATGTGTTAGCCTGACCAAACCTGCTACGTGATATAATTATTATTATCAGCCTGTGACCTGGCTTGTATACAAAAAATAAAAGCCTGATTTAGCTTGTTAGTCTGTTTTAAAAAAATAAAAATAACAATAATTTATCCAAATAGAATATACAATCAACAACAATAATAATTCCATAAATATCATAAATTTAATATATATCTAAACAGCATAATATAGAATAAAATCATTCAAAAAGTCCATTTAACCAACAAAATAGGGTGAAATGGATTGAGGAGAAAGAGATACTATTACAAGTAGTATAAAAAATATAATATATAAATAAAAGATATACTGGGTCGGCCTTATAAGCTCTAAGGCCGAGCTTTTGAATTGTAGCCTGAAGTCTTTTTATTAAACGAGCTTTTATACAAATTCAAACCTGTTACCAATAACTAATTTTAAATATATAAACTCAGATCTTTACGAGTCGAATTAAAAATACCTGAGTTATCTAGCACCCCTATTTCTTTAGCACCCGTACTCTCAAAACAATAACAAAAGCATGTGAGGAAGCCCGAGAGTAATAGTGTCACGGTCTCCATCACATTTTCAGATGTCTCCTGCATTGACTTTGTTTTTTTATGTATCATTTCATTCACTTCATGTGAATCTCAAAATGAGTTCATTTTCAAATGTCAAATTGAATAAAGAAAGCGTTTTATAAAAATTATATTGTAGGAAAAGTGATTGTGTAATGTTATAGAGATTCATTTTACATGTTTTAATTTTAATTTTTAGTTTAAAAAGTGTGGGCCCACAAAATATTGTGTGCGTAGAAAACTTTGTTGTATCATGTTAAAGGACAAAACGAAAACCCATAAAGAAAAGATTTTATAAGAGTTATGTATTAGGAAAAATGACTTTGTAATGTTATAGAAATTCGTTCTGCGTGCCTTGATTTTTTTTTATTTTTTTGTGATAACATAATTTTTATTTTTAAATCTCCTAAAAGGTTTTGGTTTTGGCTCAAATAAATTTAAGAAGCATGGGAAATAACAATCTTGAGGATCCCTGCAGTAAATGCAAGGCAACATTGAGCATGTGTACATGTCATAAAATTTAGTTTGTTGTATGATACAACTAAATTAGTGGGTTTATTTACATTTTTTACACATTTCTTTCGTATGAGTTTATGCTGTTAGTAACATATTAAAATAAAAAATGACGATGTTTATATGCAACCTGTTAGAGAATAAAATAAAAGTTTAGGGTTTTGGGTTAAAGTAGTTCTTTGACATGGTAACAGAACTTCAGGGATCACAAAGTCACGACTTCAATTCTCACCGCCCCACTTTCAGGTGAAATTAAGAAAAGCATAAGGGAACAAAAAAAGGACTTGTGTCATATCCACACTTCAAAACCAAAGAGCCTTTGTGTCAGGGGGTGTGTTAGAGAATAAAATAAAAACATTAAAAAGGCTCTCACCCAACACGGGATTGAAGTGGTTCTTTTAACACAACCCGTGCAAGCAACTTTCTCTCCCATTTTCGACATTTGGTATCTGGTTATAGATTCCCTCGTCAGACATAAACAAATAATTCAATTTCATCTGATGTGTATGTATCACTGTCAGTAAATTAGTTCTAACCAGTAATAGGATGTGAAGTATAAAATTTGTTAATAGGCAGGTGTAGATCACACTTATATCTTTGTATAACTGATTTGCATTTTGTTCATGCATATCCCTTGGTTTCATAACTTTCAAAGTCATGTGCATACTACCATTGTAAATTAGCTACCGTCCAGTTTTCGATCTTACTCATCACATTATTATTATTAAATCATATTTACAAGATGGTATGGTATATGGAATGTGTTAGAATACTAATCTAGATAGATTAACATAGCAATTTATATTCATCAATTAGCATGTTTAAATTGTTCAATTAATGTTTTTTAGTCAAAAATGATTTGCAACGATTAAATAAATTTGGAAAACTAGTTTCCTAAATACCTCAACAAAATAAATAATTTTCTCCAACAAGTTTGAAATTCAATTACACTTGCCTAATACTTCAGAAATTTTGGTACGATGATAATATGGAAATCTTGATTCTTGGCTATGCATTTATCATTTTTTTAATTTTTTGGTGAAAATGCATTTATCATTTTTTTCTTGGTAAATAATGCATTATCATTTTTAATTACTTAATGATTGCGATTTTCATGTATTATTGGAAGAAGCATAAAATCTTAATTCTGAACTTATCCCACACTTGAGATTAATCTCATAACCAATCTAAAGAGTTGAAATTTATAGAAATATCTAAGAAAATTTACTTACTTCAAAGAGATAATTAGTGTCGATATAAAAAAAACTATTTGTTTCATGAAAATGTAAAAAATGAATGATTTTTGTTTTTTGTGCTTTTACTCATCAGGACTGTTAGTTTGTTCCTTTTCTCGGCATAATTGCAATACTCCAAAAAGTGTCTATCAACTCCGCAAACCACGAGATAAGTTTGATTTTGTGATTTTGTCTTTGTACTTTCGATAGAATACAAAGTCGATAAACATCAAATTAAAGTTGCACTCCATCTCATAGGCCCACGTCATAGTCATATTCTTTGGGCAATCACCAACTACTCCCCACCATAAATAACTAAAATCATTTAATGGATTTTTGAGTTTGTTGTAGGAAAAATAATTGTGTAATGTTATAGACATTCATTTTGTATGCCTTAATTTTTATTTATTTTTTTGTTTTAAAAAGTGTGGGTCCCACAAAATATTGTGTGTGTATGAAACTTTATTGTGTCATGTACAAAGGATAAAACAAATTAAAGTTCATCATTAATATGTCTCTTAAAAATATTTTTAAAAAATAACAACACAATGCAATGATGTATACAATATTATACATTTTGTTCATGGCAGTGCATTATTAAAATTTATTGAGGTTTTTTAATTTTTTTTCAAACAATCAAAATGTATAAATATAATTAATAAATTTTTTAAATAACATCATTTTTAAAATTTAAATTTAATAGGCAATATAAAAATTTTAGATTATCAAAACATAAGAAAATGTTACAAATCATTTTAATAATGAAGATTTTGAAATTTTAGTATAACTTCGTAATTGATTCTTAAATAAGATGAAAAATATTATTCAATGACACTATAAAAGTTTTTATACATTTTTTTAAAAAAAAATGAAATACATTCATTTAATAATGTAACACAAGTGCCACGGTCATGTCGTGGTTGTCATCGTCGTCGTCATGATATATATATATATATATATATATATATATGTGTGTATATATACTTTAGATAAGATTATCTGCATTTACCCATTTTTAACTAAATATGACCGGTCATACATAGTTATAACAATAAAGTTGTTATTTTTTTTCTCTACTCAGATACTGTCGGCTGACGTGGCAGAGAGATAAAATGTAATTTTTATGTATGACCATTCATATTTAGTTAAAAAGGAGTAACTATAGACAACTTTATCTAAAGTTGCTGTAGAAATATTTTTCCACATATATATATATATGACATAGTGTCAAATTTTCTTTTTTTGACACCTCACTCTGAGAGTCATTAAGATTAAAAAAGATAAACGAGAGAGAGAGACACCAATTATTTTTTTATATATAATGTGTGTATATATAGGTGTCAAATTTAAAATTTACACTTATAACTAAATATTACCCCATATATATATATATATATATATATATATATATATATATATTTTTTATATGAGAACATGATCACAAAAAATTTCTTACACACACAATATTTTGTTAAAAAGGAAAAAAAAACTCTAAAGGCACGCAAAACGTTTTCCCATATATATATATATATATATATATAGAGAGAGAAAGACAATGACATGTGTCAAATTTTAAATTTGACACCTACAACATTAAAATTCTTATAAAACCCATATATATATATATATATATATATATATATATATATATATATATATATATATGGTCAGGATCATATATATATATATGGGGAAGGTTATATTTACAACCTATTTTCGTTTACAACTTCTTACAATTATATCTTAAGGTCTCTAATTTTTTCAATCAACGGTTAGATACAAATGGATCAAATTAAATTTATTAATTAATTATTAATTCACATATATATATATATGTGTGTGTGTGTGTTTTAAATCAACGGTTATGATATGGTTGTAAGAGTTTGCATTAGTTATACTTTTTTTTTGCTTTAAATAGTAACCCCTCACATATATATATATATATATATATATATATATATATATATATATATATATATATATATATATATATATATATGGGGTAAGATCCTTTGACACCAGTATAAGTTACACTCTCAATCTTGTCCGTTGATCTCACTTATATGTAACCAGCGTTAAATTTAAAGTTTGACACTTCATGCGAGAGCCATTAGATCAAGAAAAATCAACGACTATAATTTGTAAGCACGTGACACATTGATATTTTTTGATCTAATAGCTCTAAGACGAGGTGTCAAACTTTAAATTTGTCTCTTGTGTCAAAGGATCCTACCCCTATATATAGGGGAAAGTTATATTTACAAATTTTTTGTTTACAAACTATATTATATCTTACCGATAAGACAATATTGAGTGAAATCTTACTGATAAGACATAGTGCAGTTTGTAAAAAAAAAGTTTATCAATATAATCCTCATCATATATATTTATATGTGTGTGGTCAGGATCATATATTTTATACCAGTATACAAATAATAAGTCTTACACCAAATTTTAATTATTGATTTATGTGAATTTGACTGTTATAATTTATTGAGTCATATTTATTAATTAATTAATAATTTCCAATAAATATAATTATTAGATTCAGAAAATCAACAATTAAAATTTGGTGTAACTATATATAAGTGTAAGATTTACTATTTACTATTCGTACACACGTATACTTTTACCTGTACAAATATAAAAGGAATCTTCATGTGTCCCATTTTACTTATTCAAAAAAAAAAAAAATTATTGAAATATTTAAAATTTGAAAACAAACAAAATTATGATCTTATTACGTATTTAAGAGGAAAATGTTTGTCCTTCTAAATGATATAACTTATATCATTTCACTCTCATAAAGAGGTGGTATTCACATCTTTATTTTTTTGTCAATTCTCTCTCCCTTTATCTATCTCTTTAACTTTTTTAAAATGACACAACTTTATCTACTTTAAAATAACACACACTTGACCCTTTATTTAAAGAATTAAATAGATCTTAATTGTACTCATAACGACTGACTCTATGATAAATAAGATTGAGCTCAGTGGTTATCAAAGATTCAAACCGACAAAATAAATATTTCATGGAAAGAGGTCCCCTAACTCTCACACTTAAAAGATATTGAACTTTGAAAATTTTCCATAATAAAAAACTGTATACACTATTACGCTATAAAGTACGGCGCAAATTGGGTTTTGATTCATTACCCTTTAATTTGATAGGAACATAAAATGAAAAAGTAAAAATGAAAACGAGGATAAATATAGAAGAAATAATCATTTTTCTCTCCCTGATCGAAGAGTAAAACAAAATATAATTATGTAAAAGGCTTAGATCTTCCTGCTATAATATAATAGATATAAGTATTTTTAACTAAATTTATAATTTCAAAATATTATCTCTTATTCTTTCCCATTTTATTACGGCGAGGGAAAAAAAAAAATTGCTAGATCCCATCACAATTTTTGTTTTTCTCTCTATTCATCTAAACAAGGAGAAATTTAAACCTTCAATTTTCTTTCCTATTTTCTTGAATCGAACTGAGAGTAAAAAGAAATAGTTGGCTGATAAAATAGGAGAGAATTTAGTATGGATGAGGATCACCATTTTTTAGGTGATCCCCTAGAGTAAATGAGAGAATAAAATTAGGAAAGAGAAAAAAATAGAAGGAGTAAAAAGGAAAAGAAAAAATTAATATTGTGAGACGGAGCACCAATATTTCCATAAAACAGAAAGTGTGCAATAATAAGGGCCACGTGGCAAAAGATGATTGGGAGGAGAGCGTGAAACACACAAAAAATTTATGATGCAGCAGACTCACACTAATCCTTCGATTGAAATTTTGAAACTTTGGCTTAATTTTTTATTCTCTCTCCTCTCTTTTCTGTCATCAGTTTCTTCTCTTTTTCTCACTGCATTGAATATTATGTGCTCTCGAAACACTAGATAAAAAATAAATATGCTCTTCCAAAGTAGCACTGAGGTTATGATAAGAGGAGTTTTTTTTTTTATTAGGAGAGTACCGAATTTGATACTTATTTTAATTAAAAAGGAAATTTTATTTTTTATTTTAACTTTTTTTTATACAAGTACTTTTAAATCCCAATTTTTTTTTTCTTTTAGTATGAATATACTTATATATGTTGCATTAAAGGTTTTCTCTGATAAAAAGTAGAAAAACCTTAATCCACCGGGAGCACTAATTTGAGTGTTTTTTTTTTTTTTTTTTTTTTTTTTAAATCCTTAAATTTTGTCCTAATCATCAAATTTGGTGCTCCGGTGTATTGAACTTTTTCTCCCCAAGAGGATGCCATTGAACCTATTATCTCCACATAATAAAATTATGTATTTTTATTGGAACAACAATCAAAATGTCGGCATTATTCACAAAAAATACCACGTTACTTAGCTGATATAATATTTGGCGAGTTAGGTGTAGATACTTTTCAAACTCGCTTTGCTGCATAGCATGTTATATGCCAGCTTGACGTGTTATGTGTCAAACTCGCGATGCTGCATAGCATGTCACGTGCCAGTTCTTCTGTAGCCATAAATGTTGAGTTGCATAGCATATTATGTGTAAGTAGTCCAGCAATACAGCATTTTTAGTCTAATAAATTCACAACTCCTAAAAATAATTAATTAACAAAAGTAAAAAATAATGTAACAAAAGTAAATTAATTAAATTAAATTAAAATTTAATTTAAAACATAAATTTAATTAATTAAAAACATAGATTTAATTTAATTCATTAACACTCATAAATTAAATTAAAATACTTAACAGTTAAAAATAATGTAATAACATAAACTAAACTAAATTAAATAAATTAACACTCCTACATTAAATTAAATTAATTAAATTAAATTAACAGCCCTAAATTAAATTATTTTAACATGAGTTATTTAAAACTAAAATATTCAAACCAATATTAATTTTCTTAAATCATTTTATTTCAAAATACAAAATTTAATAATTAAAATTATCCTATAATTTATTAGACCACAATGATGCAATAAATAGAAAGGAAAATGGAGAATCTTTTAGACAAAAATGCCGAACTGCCGGGCCACTTATGCATAAAATGCTATGCAGCACAACATCCAATGCCACATGTCAAAAAAGCTGACACGTAATATGCTATGCAGCATAGCGAGTTTGACACATGTGAGACACGTAATACGCCAAGCTGACAAGTAACTTGCTATGAAACATAGCGAATTTGCTAATCTCTATGCACTGTGCAACGGCTTACGTGGCCATGAACATGTTGTCACGTGTCCACACCTAACTCGCTAGGTTTTATAGAGAGTTAAATGATATGACATTTTGGAAGAAAAAAAATTCGATACATGACATTCAAATAATTTTTTGTGAATAGTATAACATTTTGGTCACATTTATCACCTGAGAGAGTACTTTAAGGATTTAGATATAAATTTATTATGTTTCCAAAAAAAAAAGATATAAATTTATTATGTCATTTTAGAAAAAATGTCCACACATATATATATATATATATATATATATATATATATATATTGTCCCCTTTTTCTATCTTTTTCCCTCTCTTAAAAGTTAAAATAATATACTTTACATCCTTCAAAATGACACACATTTTTTGCTTATTATAAATGTAAACACTTTTACATATATATATATTTTTTGTCCATTTTTCTATCTGTTTATTTTTTCTTAAAATGATATAACTTTACATCAACTCGACACGTTCACGTTTTTCGGATACAAAATGACACACATTTTCGGACACGTTGGGACACGTTTCGGACACGCTGGGACACTTTTTTTTTTTAAATCTTAATTTTATTTTATTAACTAAACAAAAAAATAATTTATAAATTAATTTTATTTATTATGAAATATGATATGAAAAATTAACAAAGTACAACAAATTATTTTTATTTTTATTTATGTTATGCTTTTATATGTATTAAATATAAATTATAATAAAAATATATTTATTTACAGTAAAATGTAACGGTGTTTTATAGGAATAACTAACCGTGTAAGAAAGTCTCTGAATATTTAAGCGGAGTGTTACATTGCCACGTGGCACAGTCCCCGTCTTGTTGCGAATATATAAAAAAATCAGGTGGTTCTCCCTCATTTAATGGGTCACTATTATTCCTTTCTTATCGGTTCCGGTATCTTTTTTGCTGGGCTCCTAATCATTTTTCTATTATTAAGTTTATAACTTTAGATTGTTAAGCAAATTAATTTGATAAGAAAATCACCTAATAACAATTTTTCAGACACATGGATAGATAGATATTTTATACGGGAAAATGATTTCTACTTTTTTATGCACATAAATTTGTCATTACCACAGAGACAAAAGGATAAAGAGAGAAAGCATAGAAAAATGGAAAAAGAAAAAAATAACAAAAGAATAAAGAGAGAAAGTATAAAAGAATGAGAAAAAAAAAATGATGGAGACCACTTCTTTAAATTTATCTGCTTCAAAAACAGAAATCATATTCCGATTTTATATATAATAAAATTATATCCCAATAATCCCCTCCAATTTCTGATCTAAGGCTTCCCAACTAATTTACATTAAATTGGATAAAATCAGAATCAAATCTCACCAAGCAAAAAAAGAAAAGAAAAAGAAATTGTAATATATAATCTAAAAATTAAGAAATAACTTTTAAGTGGCAAAATCTAAACACATGGAACAAATTATATGTGTCATTTATTTTTTAAAGAGTCGGATAATATATTCATGGCAATTTTTTAACACACTGCTAAGCTGGAATAAATAATAATTTCTTATCGGTTGATCCATATCATTCTTCGGTGCATTACAATAATGAACTATTAATTTATTGCATTTAATAAAGGAAAAAATATTTGTTCTTCTAAATAACAAAACTTGTATTATTTCACTCATAAAAAAAAATGTGACCCACATCTTCATTTTATTTGTCCATTTTCTCTTCTCCATAATCTACCTCTTTCTCTCACTTAAAATGAAACAACTTTACATAATTTAAAATAACACACACTTTTCACTTTAATAAACCATGAGAATTCAAGCACCAAAAGCAAAGTCAATTACATTCTGAAATATAGACCATTCATGCACCAGCCCAACAAGGTTTACATCGCACTTTCAACTTCAAGTCTTTCAAAGGACAAAAACGATGGACATATACCAAACTAGGGGAATATTTTAATAATCATGATAAACACTTTTATTGTCTAGGATTACAAAAGCTTTCTACAAACCACTCTGTACATTTAGCATCTGATACTAACACATATAATTGCTATTCTTATACCAACATAAAGTACTCCCATTCTATATTCTATAGTTTTTTTTTTAACCTATATTTTTCCTTCATTATTATTTTATTATTATTATTTTATTTTTTTAGGGTTTTCCTCCTATATATTTGTTCTATACAAGATAGAGCAGTAGATTCCAACACCGGCCTCAGTAAACAGGGCTCAGGTATTGTAAAATATAATAAAGCATATATCTAAGGACCCCACATTGCCACTTAGGGAACTGGTGTATCTTTCTGGGTATAATTATTGTTTGCTAAGTGACATTAAACCCACTAATACTATATCTATAGACTATAGAATATAGCATTAATATTCTATAATAAGACCTCCTCCCATTGGAGCTCTATGTGGGACTCCCTTCCTCCTCTTAGCAGTCCTGTAATTAACCACTGTTGGTGGTGGTGTTGATGGAGTAAAGCTCTGGATTTTATTCCTGGCACTTCTTTTGCTAATGCCATTCACTGATTCTTCACCATCAGACCCATCTTTCTCAGCTAACATTTTCTTCTTCCGGAACTTCTTGGAGGTTCCAACTACCTAAGAAGAAAATTGAAAACTTGAAAGATGTAATTCACATTCGTCCATGCTTATAATCTTTTTTCTCTTACTTTTTCAAGGGAAACACACAAGGTACGCACATATTAAATGTTTCTACATACTTTATATTAGAAAAGGTCAAAAAAGTAGGAGCTAGTTAGTAACAGTACAACTTCTCTGAAAATTAGGAAATTAATTCACCTTGATTTGCTATAAGTAATGTGTAATTCAAAGGTTAGGTTGAAACCCCACTTTAATGCTGCCAAATAGAAATTTTCCATACACAAACAAACTGCTTAATGATTTAAGTATAAACACAAAGAAAAAAAAAAAAAAAATCCGACACAGTTCAAATATCCACTTTGTGAGTGTCTGAGGAAGGAAATACTTTAGGCAGTCTTTCCCCTACTTTTTGCAGAGAGACTGATTCGAACCCGCGACATGACACACCATGACAAGCAAGCTTATCGCTGAGCCAAGCCGGCCATTCTATAAACACAAAGAAAAGTAGGAAAAAAGAAAAAAAGGAATGCGTATAAAGTAACTTGATAGAGATTATGGTTAACTATATATACCTTACAACCAAGAGAGCAGAAGTTGAAGGAATCAAGAAGACTGCGCTCACAGACCTTGCAGGTATTGGTGACTCCTTTGCCAGGCCTAGGTTGAGGCCTTTCATTTAAGAACACAATCTTGGCACTGTTGATAATGTATGTCTGAACTCCTGTTATGTCCAGAAATTTCTGTATCTCAGACACCCTTATCACATCATGGTATGAAGACCTCCTTATCTTTGAAACATAATAAAAATTGAAGGAATTAAACAAAATAAAATCCATCAGAGAATATATCCACAATATATATATATATATATTTTTTGCTAAAATAAAAGACCAAAATTTTAAAAGAATAAATAATCTATCTCACAGGTTGAACCAATGGGCACTTGAATTGTACAAAAAATCAATTCTTCAATGGAAGAAAATTCAAAGTCCAAATTTTTTAACTGGCCATCCATAGTTGACTTTGGAATTGGAAATTCAGCCTTGAATGGCACGCGTAACGATAAAACAAATACAAGAGACAAAAATCTTATTAAAGATCAATCAAAAGGGATTGGACCCTAACAATGCAGGAAGGGTACACAAACAAGATTACAGGCATTCAAATCCTTGAGATTTGACCTTTTGGGTTCAAATCCCCATGGAAATGGATCAAAATTGAGTCATGGATGCACAAAGACAATTATTAACTAGTTATTAAGCTACAAGTTTTTTATTTATTTTTACCTGAATAGCTCTGTGTTCTCTGTGAGAAACCAAACAGGCAGAGCAAAGGGCTCCATTCATACAGTCCAAGCAATACATATTGCATTCACTTTTGTGAGAATCAGCATGAACTTTGCATTGAACAAAGAAGCTTGTTTGGAGAAGTGGCTTCAGCCATGGTGGCCACTTGTTTTCTTCTTCATTCTTTCCAACATCATCATCTTCTTCTTCATTGAGACCTCTCATCATCCCAACTGCATCTCCTCCATCCCCCTAATTCCAAATAACCAGTTTTAACAAAGAATAAAGAACAAATGGCAAACAATTGAGGAACAGAATATAAAAAAATGGTATATGTGAGGGAGATTGCATTGATTGTTGGTAGTAAAACTAACCATGATTGTTGTTGTATACTTTTGGTGGGTTATTGATCCTATATGATAATAATCAAGTTTTGCTTTGGAGGCAGAGAAAAAAAAAGAACTTTCTCTCAATATGGCATCATCTTTGTAGAGAGACAAGAGAGAAGGAAAAAGGTTGGAACTTTGGAAGTGGGGTTATGAGTTTTGTAGTGGTGGGTGGCAAATGAAGGGAGAAAGTAAAGTTAGTGTTTATTATCTTGGCCTTCTTCAAAGTCTACAACCAAACCTCACTCCGAACCCAATCCATAGAGCATACCTTTCTCACAAGGAACAAAGAATTGACCTGCTGTAGTAACTTTCTTTTATATATATTATTAAGTGTGTGTTTGGTTAAGTTTATTTTATAGTTAAAATTAGTGTTTTTCGTATTATAAAGGATAATTTTATTTTTTATATACACATAAAAATATGTGGGGTCTATATTCTTTTTTCTTTTTCTTCTCCTCACATAAATCTTATACACTTTTGAGTATCTAAAGAATAATTTCATCTCGTACAACATAACAAACATTCATCCCTTAAAACATTTTAGGATTAGGGAGAATGAGAAAGTTTAATTTTTTTTATGCAGGAAAAGTTAATCTAAATGTGTCCTAAGTTTATGCGAATATTTTGGTAATTTATATTTAGTTCAAGTAATTTGCTTTGATTAAAAGTTAGAATTTCAATATATAAAAGAAAAAGAATTTCATTATGAAGCTCAAACAATTATTATTCGTGGATAATTTATGCATTCTATTTTGTTTGGCTTATATTTGTAGCTGGAAAAAAAAATTGAGCTCGGAGATGGTAGGTTAAAGTTGGCAAGTTGGCGAATGGAAACAGCAACAGTGTGTGTTTCGGATGATTGACACTTGGAAGGTTAGATGTTAACATTTGGAGGAATAGAAAGATTAGTCAGCATTTAATGGAATATATTTTATAAAAAATGGATGGACATGTGTTGGATTGTTGGGAGGGCGAGTGGCATCTCTGTTTTCCATTCCAATTACCATTATAGCAGAATCCTCCATACACCACTCGTGCACTAATAATTTACAGAATATTTTTACTTTTTAATTTAGAAAATATGTCCATTTCTAAGGGGATACCTTTTCCATTTTTTTTTTAAATAATGTTTACAATGAAACTTTAGATGAATCAGGTTAGCCCACTTTAGTTTATGAATCAACTATACAAAATCTGAAGAAAACATTTTCTTTATATAATGCTAATAAGAAGATATGAATTTCTATTCTTTTGTAACTGACTTAAATTTCTCATCACTAACCCCTTTTCAATAATTAGAAGACAATGTATTTGAATATTGAGGGAAAAATTTCATTGCTAAAGAGTTGATTAAATTGGGTGGGTCAAATATGGATATATATTTAAATTATATGGCAAAGAAAAAGAAAATAAGATTAAATTAAAAATAATTCTCCCTAATCAAGCTTGCGATTGAAAATATTTTATGGAAACAAATCAAGCTTGAAGAGAAAATATGTCAACTGATTTTTACAAAAAAGAAAATAATGAATAATTTCACAAAATTAGAATCCATTGTAATTAGAAATTTATATAAGAGTAAATACCCTTTTGGGTCATCGGCAAATTTCATGATACCCGCTTTAGTCCCTAGCAAATAAAAAGGCTATTCTCAGTCCCTAAGAAATTTGAAGTGGATCCATTTTAGTCCTTTTTTTTTTTATTTTGAATTTGTGAGGTACCATGATTTCAACTAAATTAGTTCATTTTGAATTTCTTAGAGACCATGAATAGCCTTTTTATTTACTAGAGATTAAAGTGCGTATCCTAAAAGTTGGTGAGGACAAAAAAATATTTACTCTCTATATAATGATGCAAAGAAGCTAGGCAGGAGCACTTGACTTTTAAAAGTATCTAAATTAATTTTTGTAGTTAAGAACATAATGAAAAACATCACAAAAGTTAACCCATAAGAATTTTAATAAGAATAGAAAATCTAAATAAATTTTAAAGCTTTGAATGATGCTATGATAGGCAAAAAGCTGCTAAATCCCAAAAATTCCTTGCCTTTATAGAAGCGTGTTCAAAAGGCAATATGTCCCACATTCCACTTTTCTACAAGTTCTTAGTAGCTTTCACCCCTTGGGGTTTGAGGGGGTCCTATTAAAGGGTGTGAATATCTGAACAGGTTCACCGTCCACCAGCATCACCTCCTCATTTATCTCTTGGCTAATCCATTGACCAAAGAAGGCACAAAAGGTGAAGGGTTCTTTTCTGAAAACCATTGCCTCTTAAATTATATATTTGGAAATCTATGATGACTATGGCAGCTTAATCTATAATTGCTCCAAACACTGTTTCAAGTGGGTGCAAAGTGGTACCCATCCTTTTTAACTCACTGTTTGTCCTTTTCAGTACATGGGAACCATATAACTCTTTAGCAATCTAAATGGCTTGTAAACTTTACTTACAAGGTCAAATTGTTCCTTTACCAAATTTTATGCCACAAAATTTTATCACTTATTATTATAAGGAATATATTATTCTATCTACTAATTTTTTCTGCCTATCTTTGTCTATTACCTTCAACACCGTTAGATCATATCAAGAAGAGAGAGATAAATGTTAGTTAAGATTTTGATCTAACAGTGTTTTAGAGTGGTAATCAAAGGTAGACTGAAAAAAATGGTAGATAGAATAACATATTCATTATTATAATAATTATAATTATTTTTAGTTTGTAAGAAGTTAAATGAAAAACTAAGCAGTAATAATGGGTACAATAAGGATGTGCATTACAACCATTCAATTTCCTAGTACTGTTTCTGAATATAATATAATAAAAAATAATTCTTATTAAATATAAAAAAATTTCAGATCATCATTTTCCTTTCCATATGGTGTGGTTGTGGTGGTGGCGGCGGCGGCGATACGGTAGTGGTGGTGGCATTGACATGGTGAAAATAGTGGTGGTGGTTGTTACGACAATGTTTGCAGCGATAGCGGTGGTAATGGTAGGGATGGTGGTGGTAGAGATGACGGCAATGACTGCGACAATGGTGGTGGGTATGGTGGTTGATGGTGGTGGTGGCAGGTGATGGTGGTGGTGGTGACGACGGTGGTGGTAGGGGTGACGATGGCGTGGTTATGGTAGTGGCGGGGGTGGTGTAATGGTGACGGTAATGGCTGTGACGATGGTGGTGGTGGTTGGTGGCGGCGGCGACGGTGACAGTAGTTTCTGCGACAATGGTAGTGGTGGCGATGAGGGTGGTGGCAGTTTCGTGTAATGGCGATGGTGGCAGTGATGACAGTGGTTGCGATGGTGGTGGTGGTTGATAGTGGTGGTGGTGACGGTGATGATGTTAGTGGTGGCGGTGGTGGCGGCGGTGGTAGTTGTGGTGGTGACGGTGGCATGGTGGTAGTGATGGGTGGAGGTGGTGGTAACGGTGGCGGTGGTATCGTGGTGGTGAGGGCGACACTAGTGGTACGATGGCGGCTGCGACAATGGTGGAGGCAGTAGTGTCGGGATGTTGGTGGTGGTGGTGATAGTAAAGGTAGAGAGTGATTGAGATATAAGTGTTTCTCATTTTGTGTACGGGAACAAACAAAAACTTTTTGATTCTTTTTTCCGTTCCCCAACATAAAAATTAAACCGTTTCATAAAAGTCAAGTTTCTTATTCATTTCTATTTCCAAAAACAAAAATTAAAAAAGAATTAATTTTGGGAAGGTTGTTACTTGTTATGCACACCCTAATCATAATTTTACAGAATTTATTTTAAGAGTCTATTGTGTGTTGTTGGTGTGTATGGATGGGTTCGTTTAGATTTGGGCCCATAATAATTAAGCGTGTTTGAATTTGGGTCTTGGTGAGTAGGGAGGGACTAGACTTAGGGCCCTTCACTTTCACCGACAATTATTCAGAGTCGCGAAATTCTCCACTGGAATTGTTACGGGTACATACAGCTCTTTTTTTTGGATCCTTCATTCTGATATCTGAATTTGTTTAAGTCTTGCTACAATTGTGATGCCATTTTTGGATCCTTTTTTTATTACGGGTACACTTTTTCCGTTTTGATTCTCTGTTGAACTAAGAGTGAATTGATTTTTGATACTTTTGTTCATTTTGGCTGCTGAGATATGTTGCTTGCTATGTGTTTGATGAACTGTCTGAACTGGACTTCAATGATTGTTTGTGGCAAGGATTTGATGGTATCTGTGATAAATTGGAACGTGTTTGTAACTGTCAATGCTATTTGGCTTGCTTTATGACTGATCTCAGCTGTGAGTATTTCAAATGAAACACTCATAGCTCAAGCTTGTGGGGTTTAAAAGGGAGTGAGGTTGAATTATAAAATTAAAATAAAAACTAAAGATATTGTTGATAAAATTATTCATTGAAGTCACTAGAACTTCTGGAATATTGACTAACCACATGGCTGGGAGCTGCTTGTTATCTTTTCTCCATATGCTTGCAAGCCATTTAATAGACCTTTTTGAATGAAATGGCCATGGTCCAACTCTAGAAGGAATAAGGAGACCTCCTGTTTCTTAATGAGTGTGAAGGACCAGGTGTGATTGATCTAAATCAGCAAGACTTCATATGCTTTTATGTAACCCCTAACTCTCTTTTTTTCAGATCAGTTCTGGCTGTATAACTCAGGGAATCGGATTGAATATTCAGATTGCTCCTACATAATTGGTGCTGGGGTTGTGTGGAATCTTGCTTGGATCCCATCCATTTCCATCCTTATCATTGACTTGTTTTCTCAGATTGGGTTCTCCTTTTGGATCTGGCCAAAGTTGTACAAGGATACATTCTTCCCAATCACAAACAAACTAAATGTCTTCAATAACTTGCCACAGCTCGTGGCTACTTTCCAATTCTTCGTCAGTAGTGGTAGCTAATGATAAAATTAATGATGTGAGACATACTAATTTTGCTCAAATCCCTTCATGGATCTCTTTAAAATGCAGTCATTCTTCAACGAGGACCCATAAAAATCAACAAGGGCAAGTTGAAAACTTGCATTTGATTTCTTTAGCCAAACAAGGGAAGTTTAATAAAGTGCATGAATTTATCAGAAGCATGGACGAAGCAGGTATTCCCATCAATCCCCAATCGTACGAATACCTGTTTAAAATGTGTGGAAAGTTGGGTGCTCTGTCCGATGGAAAGTTATTTCATAATAGACTGCAGAGAATGGCTAACAGCAACAAGTTCATAGACAATTGCATCCTTCAAATGTATTGCGACTGTAAGAGTTTCACAGCTGCAGAGAGATTCCTTGATGAAATGGTTAATCGGGATTCATCTTCTTGGACCACCATGGTATCTGCTTATACTGAGGAAGGGCATATAAATGAAGCTATTAGACTGCTCTTGTGTATGCTGGATTTGGGAATCATACCAAGCTCCTCTATCTTCATTACTCTTATAGGGTCCTTCGCAGATCCTTCGATGTTAGACCTTGGCAAACAGATACATTCTCAGTTGATAAGGATTGGGTTTACTTCCAATGATTGGATTGAGACATCAATCTCCAATATGTACGTTAAATGTGGGTGGCTGGATGGTGCTGAAGTTGCCACCAATAAGATGACCCGTAAAAATGCCGTGGCTTGCACTGGGTTGATGGTGGGTTATACTCAAGCTGCAAGGCACAAGGATGCTCTGTTGTTGTTTGCCAAGATGATAAATGAAGGTGTAAAGTTGGATGAGTTTGTCTTCTCAATAGTGCTGAAGGCGTGTGCTGCTTTAGGAGACTTATACATTGGAAGGCAAATTCATGGTTACAGTGCAAAACTTGGCTTGGAATCTGAGGTCTCAGTTGGAACTCCGCTAGTGGATTTTTATGTTAAGTGTGCAAGGTTTGATGCTGCACGTCAAGCTTTTGAGAGCATTCGCGAACCAAATGATTTTTCGTGGAGTGCTATAATCACTGGATATTGCCAAAGTGGTAGATTTGACAGGGCTCTTGAGATTTTTAAAACAATAAGAAGTAAAGAACTGCTGTTGAATTCATTCATCTATACCAACATTTTTCAAGCATGCTCTGCTGTCTCAGATTTAATTTTCGGTGCTCAAATTCATGCAGATGCAATAAAAAAAGGGCTAGTTGAATGCCTCTCTGGGGAGAGTGCTATGATCACTATGTACTCAAAGTGCGGCAAAGTGGACTATGCACATCAAGCATTTTTGACTATAGATAAACCTGATACTGTTGCATGGACTGCTATAATATGTGCTTATGCTTACCATGGCAAAGCTTCTGAAGCTTTGAGGCTTTTCAACGAGATGCATGGGTCTGGTGTAAGGCCAAATGCTGTCACATTCATAGGTTTGTTAACTGCTTGTAGTCATTCAGGTTTAATAAAAGAGGGAAAGCAGTTTTTGGATTCAATGAGTGACAAATACGGTGTGGACCCGACAATTGATCATTACAATTGCATGATTGATATATACTCTCGTGCCGGTTTACTCCAAGAGGCTCTTGCAATGATAAGGAGTCTGCCATTTGAGCCTGATGTAATGAGTTGGAAAAGTTTATTAGGAGGATGTTGGAGCCATCGGAATCTTGAGATTGGGATGTTTGCAGCTGAAAGGATCTTTCACCTGGACCCACTGGACTCTGCTACTTATGTGATCATGTTCAACTTATATGCTTTGGCTGGGAAATGGGATGAAGCAGCCCAATTTAGAAAGATGATGGCTGAAAGGAACTTGAAGAAGGAAGTTAGTTGCAGCTGGATTATTGTAAAGGGTAAAGTTCACCGTTTTGTGGTTGGAGATAGACACCACCCTCAAACAGAACAGATATACTCAAAATTAAAACAGCTCAATTTTGCTGTCAAGAAGAAGGGTGAGGAGGGCCTTCTTAATGAAGAGGATGCGCTACATGACTTTACTGAACGGAAAGAGCAGCTTCTTGATCATAGTGAGAGACTTGCTTTAGCCTATGGTCTCATATGCAACGCACCTGAGACCCCCATTATGATATTCAAAAATACTCGATCATGTAAAGACTGCCATGATTTTGCAAAAAGTGTCTCATTAGTAACCGGTCGTGAATTAGTTGTGAGAGATGCCAACAGATTCCATCATATTAAGTTGGGGGAATGTTCTTGTCATGATTATTGGTGATTTCCGCTTAGTTCTTTTCAAGGTCTCAGCCCTTTGATTTTTCTTAAAGCTGCATCAGTTACTGTATTGAATAAAATAACAAGTTATGATATGTGGCCCTTTACACAACCCTTCCGAGCAGTTTCATTTTAAACAAGTAAATAGTTCATATTGCAACCATTTTTTTTTAAATAAAAAGATAAGTTCTGTAAACTTATCTTTTGGTCGAGATATTGGCTTATATGTTCTCGATAACATTTTCTAAACATCTCTTTTCCATACTTCTTTTCTCCTCCCCATCTCTCAGCCTCCTAATGAAGATCCTTTAGGCACCACTTAAGAGGTGGGACTTCCCTTAAACCTTAGTAGGGTCTTTCAATAAAACCAAAACAAAAAAGGGAAAAAAAAGAAAAAGAAAAAGATAAGAGATAAATTCCCTCAGCATCCAACGAAGATTACCGGCGAAGTGACAATCACAGCTTAGGAAATCAAATGAGAATGGTTACACCGAGTATGATATAATGCTCCATAATCCAAACTGTATCATGCACAAGAACAAGAATTTAACAGCTTTGACAAAATTATTCCAGCACCAAGACCTTACCCTTTCAAGTTTCAATTGTAAAGAAATAAAAAAAAAAAAAAAAAAACTACCCATAAAATCCTGATAGGGGTGAGGAAATCATTGCCGTTTTTCAATCCGTTATATTCCATTAATTAAAAGCATCATTGACGACATTATCAAACTGGAAGCGCCTCACATGGTAGCTTCAACTTCAGGATCACTTTCTCTCTGTGCAGCAGGCACGTTATTGCCACCTCTCAAACGTGAAGATACATTATCAATGGCAGAATTTAGTTGGCTTATCTTTTCATTCAAGGTCTGCCTGGTCCTCTGCTTTGAAGATCAGCATAACATAATTATAACAAACTCAGTATATTCCAATCACACAGAAAAACTGAATACAAAGCCAAGGGAAGCCTAATTACCTCTAAACCTTCGTCATAATATATTGGTCTTTTGGCCTTGCGAAACCCATATTCATCTTCATTTAGCAGAGATCTTCTGATCTGCATCACAAAATAAGTCAACATCTAAACTTACAAGCATATTAAGGGCCTTCAAAATGGAAATAATAATCTCACTTGAGTAAATTGTAATAGAAATTAACAGCATTACAACAATAAGATGTACATTGCAAAGATAAATCATTTTGCTAAGAAAAAAATAAGGGTTTATCATCTATAATTTAACATGACCAGAAAAAACTTCATACACTCACAACCTATGAAGCACCGACACTTCAAAAATCCTGACGTGTCGTGTCTGACACTTCCCGACACTCTCGGACACTCCGACACTCCCCGACACTCCAACACGCATTATAGAAATTCAAAAAAAGGTTCAAATGTTGATTTGCGTTGAGTTTTTAGTTCCAACTATTAGATTCGTTCAATTACGATTATCATTTTATTGAGTTTAATATAAATATTTGGGATATGTTATGTTTCTTTGCAAAATTTATGAATATTATAGGTTTAGATTCATTTTTTTGTTAAATTATTGAATATTAAATATAATATATATTACATAAATTAAAAATATTATTTAATATCAAAACGTGTCCTAACGTGTCGAAATCTAACATTTTTTAGAATTAACGTGTCGGAGTGTCGTGTCGTATCGTGTCACGTGTCCCGTGTCGGTATCGGTGCTACATAGCTCACAACATTTTGTGGGGCCCACAGCAAAAAAAAATAAAAAATTTTGGCACGCAAAACGAATCTCTATAACATAATACAAACACTTTTCCTACAACATAACTCTCATAAAACCCAAAAAATAAACGATAATAATATGGGTAGAATTTTAAGCCATTTAAAGTTTAGCTAAGATAACACTTGTATACCTAATAATAATACTAGATCCAAAGATGGAAAAGTTAGTAGCATAAGTTAGTAGCATAGTTTTATAGATACTAAAAACAAACATTCATGACTCTGACCCTTCGCAACAGCAGATTCATATCATTAAGGATATTGCAAATGAAAAAGAAAGTTCATTAATTCTTTGCCTCTCCTTAAAAAAGCAAATTCAGCTCTTAAGAGTACTGAACAAATGTTCCACTAGGTATTGAAACAACAGTGATGTAGTCAATAATGAAGACTCCATTGTGGAGTAAGTCCTGTTCCACTAGGTAATGAAACAACAGTGATCTAGTTAATAATGAAGACTCCATTGCGGAGTAAGTCCTGCCGTGACTGCATCTCCTCGTTTGAAAAAAAATACTTTTTCAAAAGTAGTCATTTATCACATGGTTAATCCATCTTCCTTAAGCTTTCTTTTTGAATATTAAATTCAACCTTGTTCATCGTACATTGTTTTTAGTTAAATTTGCTAGACTTAATAAATTTATTTAAGTATGAAGAAATCACCTGAGGGGCAAAGACATAAGCTAGGGTTCCCAAAACCGCACCACCCAGAAGAAAGCCAGCGAGAAAATCCCCACCTCCACCTCCTCTATTATCACTGCACAAGGGAGACAGTAAATGGAAAGAACAATAAATCTTCATGTAATCTTCCAAAACAAGCAACCAATAAGACTAAGTGACGAGCAAATTCAAACCATTACTCCAATCATTCAAAAGACAATTAGCACCAAAATATTCTCAGAAATCATGAAACGCATCAGTTGTTACCATTTCTTTTTCTTCTTATTCATTATGGAGAAAGTAGTGTCAAACGTCCATTCACTAATTTTTTTAAATTCATAATATAAAATACATAGGCAATAAAGGGACCTTTAAATTCTAAGACAGACGATGAAATCAGAACAAATAAGTGTGATGGACAGTGTAAAGAAATTTTGATCATCACTATTCTTTTTTCACTTCTGCTCTTTCATTGACAAATTTATTATACGATTTATTTAGCATCAAAGATAACTTAAAGATTCCTGAAATTTTATGTTTAAAGATTATAAAGTATTCCCAAGCAAATCATGTTGATGTGATAAAATAAACCACGTTGCCATAGAATCTGAAAGCATAATAAGCAAATATGAAGTCTTCAAATATTAAGAGTTTACAAATAAAAGCTAGGGTTATAATGGTTTAATTTACTTTAAAACCGAAAATCGTACCAAGTTGAAATTATTTTCTTAAATTTATAATAAAGTGAACTAAAAATGGCATACCGGTATTCTGCACAAATTGATGAACTGTGTTTCTTCCTGCTCACAAGGTTTGGTTTCCTTTGAACAGTAAGCTTAGGTCCAAACCCAGATAAATCACGCTTTGTTGAACAGAGCTCACGTGACTTGAGATGACATCCACCTACTCCCAAATTCATACAATACAAAAATATGAAAAATATAAAAAAAGATTGATCTAAAATTTTCCTCAGATGTTCCAAGAATTGATAGTAGGTAAGCCCAAGAATCAAAGACATTGAAATCAACAAAACCAAAAATAAAAAATTATTGAAAGCAACCCTAAAAATCAAGGGAGTAATGACTGAGATCAAGGTAGAAAAATTTCTGACACGCCATGTTGTTTCGAAATTGTTGATTCTTAGGAACCGAAGGGTTATGAAGAGAAGCAGAAATTCATTGGGGAAACTCACCTGAAATGGAGAATGGCGTGAAACAAGTCGCCATGAGAGAAACTGAGAGGGAGAGAGCAAAGAGTGTTGTTGCGTAGCTATCGGAGACAGAGGAGATTACGAGGAGACAAAATTGTTTTATTATCTTTCTGTATAAAATAATCACAGCCCATCGCTACAATTTCATATTTATTTTTCAGCAAATTAATTTGTTTAAATAAATAAAAAATTATCATTTTAAATTATGTTTCATAAGTTGCATGTGAAGATATATATATATTGGGTAAAGTGTGTGTCATTTTAAAGGACGTAAGATTGTGTCATTTTAAAGGATGTAAGGTTGTGTCATTTTAAGAGAGAGAAAGAGATAAATAAAGGAGGAGAGAGAGTTGACAAATAAATAAATGTGTAGGTCCCACCTCTTTGTGAGAGTGAAAGGATATAAGTTATGTCATATAAAAGGATAAACACTTTTCTCATATATGTTTGTAGGAAGGGAGAAACAAATTGCCAAAGAACGAGGGGAGGAAAATAATTTAGCTATGTTTGGTAGCAAATTTTTTTTGATGGGTAACAATTTTACATATGATATCAATTGGAAACTTTACCATCCAAGGTATGGTAAAACAATTTGCCCGCGGTCAACACACATTTTCTTATCTTATTGAGTAATAAATTTTGGCCTATCAAACACACATTTATTTATCTTACCCAGCCATAAATTTTCCGGCCACAAATTTTTTTGATTAGTAAAAAAAATATCTCAGTTAAATTTCAGTCGAATTATAATGATAAAGTTGTTACTTTAGAAATTTTTTTCTCTTTTTTGGCAGCATATGAAAAATAAATGTATATAATCTCATCATTTTAATGATGCAGAAATAAAAATAAGCCTTATTAAAAAAATAGCATTTTGATCATAAGAAAATATAATAAAAAATCAGCATTTTGATCAAAGTAACTAACATGGATCTATTTTAAATTTTAGATAGATCACGATGTTAACTAATTAAATTCATTTTGAATTTTAAAGAAATCATAAGTCGATTTCTTTTTTTAAGAAATTAAAAAGGACCCAGAAAAAGAAGAAGAGAATTTAGTATTATTTCTAATATTGAAGAGGTCTCTTGGCACACTCCATAGTAAGCACGATGTGATAAACTAATACAATATATTATAATTTGGTTAGTTGTTTGGTGTGAATACTGAATTATGTAAGTTTATTTGTCCAATCCCTTTTATATGTTAAAATAACGGATAATCAGATATTAGAAAGAGAAATTAAACTTAGATTAGGTTTTTATGAACAAGCACACTTGAAATCCTTCCCATTACATATTATAGATTGCAAATGCATCATATTAAGAAAACACAATTCGTCTATGAATCCACAACAATAACTAAGGATGTATTTCTGGTTAAATGTATTTCTTTCACTACTGTAACATACAACCCAATATATATGGACAGGCCTGCAAAAACCAATTAAAAGGTCACTCTTCTGTCTTCCAATAGTGAGCACCAATGATGCACCGACACCGACACGACACGATACTCCGATACGTTAATTCTAAAAAATGCTAAATTCCGACACGTTGAGATACGTTTTGATATTAAAAAATATTTTTAATATATATAATATAGTTTACATTTAATACATATAGCAACTCATAATAAATCATATAATTAATCAAATATTCAAATTCCATAACATAAACATTAAGCAAAAATAATAGAACATCCCAAGAGTGTAGAGTGTAGACCACTCACAAGTTCAATTATTTTCATCTCTATCTTGAATAATCATAGCCTCTATCTCTGGCTCATCAAGGGAAAGACTAGCAAATTAAAGATCTCCAACATCATCAAGTGAATCGAATGTATCTCCAGCAATATCCCACATTTGAGTTGCTCCTTGTGCATAACTCGGAGTCTTTCTTGATAAGAGTCGAAGATTGCTATGCACATAAACCAAGTCTTCAGCACGTTTTGGAGTGATTTTATTCCTCTTGATGGAATGCACAAAAGAATAAGTACTCCAATTGCGTTCAGCACATGATGAAGAGGAGGGTTGTTGCACAAGTCTCAATGCTATTTTTTGCAGCATTGGTGTAAAAGTACCATAAAGTAGCCACCAAGATTTCGGATCCATATTGTATTGAGTATTGATGGCATCAAAATCGCCAAAGGTTCCACTATTGCTAATAAAATCTGCATACTCCAAACTAATCCGACCTCGGTCCTCCATGCCAGGAAAGAATCTCCTTAAACATTTTTGTCGCTCTTGAGTAAGCTCTAAATCCATGTGTGGAGGAACTCGACTAGAATCTTCCTGAAGCCATTGTTGACTATAGTATCTAAAAGAGAAGAAAAAAAAATCAACAACTTGTCAAATTATATCTAGAGGAGTATTAATTTTAAACTGAATCATATTTAAAAACTAACTTGGGATTCAAAGCATGTGCCAAACAATGTAGTGGAGTTGAATTTTTTGTCCAACGATCCACAAGAATGCGATGCACCACATCATAAAAAGAGGAGCTCTCTTCCATCCCCTTCCCCTCTTTATGGTATATAGCTTTCTTCACTTTCACAATCATTGAATCCCACATATCATATATCAAGTGAAGACAAGCTCTATCAGTGTCACAAGCTCTGATCATATAGCAGTGAAAGCAAGTATGTAATCGACTGAATCCCAAAAACAATCATCCAATAACTTTTCCTTCAGAAGTCTGGCCCTCCCAAGATTATCATCTCTATAAATATTCCATTTTTCACTTATCACCATATTTTGGAGACCGCTCTTTATTAACTTGAACCTCTTCAGCATCACAATCATTGAAGCAAAACGAGTATCAGCAATAGAAAGCAACTTCAAACTCACAAACTCATTATAGATGGCCAATCTCATAGAATGATTCATAATGAAATGCTTTATTGCGGCAACATCACCTATAATATCAGAAATCCAGCTGCATTCCTCATACGTTATTTGATTGTTCTCCACATTCTTTGCAGCACAAATATTTTTCACTGCCAAATTTAATGTGTGAACAACACACGGTGTCTAGGTAATAGATGGGAATTCCTGCTCAATCAGTTGCCCCTGCTCCCTTACAATTTGCAGCATTATCTGTGATTACTTGAACCACATTCGCCTCTCCTACTTCTTGAATAACTTCCTTCAGCAACTTGAAAATGAAATTTTTATCCTTGATCTCCCCCGAGCAATCAACTGCTTTTAAAAACATTGCTTTACCATCAGATACTGCCATGAAATTAATGAGTGGCCTCCTTTGTGAATCACTCCACCCATCACTTACAATACTCACCCCCTTATGAGTCCACGCTTCTCGAATAGGTTCACACAACCTATCAATATTTTCTTTCTCCTTTTGCAACAAAGTGGTTTGCAATGCGTTATATCCTGTGGCACATAACCTACAATATTATGATTTGCTGCATAAGTATATGAAGCTTGGAAGTAAGGGTTCTTTGCCAAATTGAATGGCAATCCTGCAGAATAAAACATTCTTGCAATAAGATAATTTAACTCTTCTCGTTCTCTAACATTAAATGCCATCTAAAGAGAACCCATAGTTTTTCTTTTTTTTTTTGGGCCAGTGGAAGAGGTAGAAGGGGGTAAAGGTACATTTCTAGGTGCATTAGATTGCTTTCTCTGCTCAGCTTCATGTTCCAATCTCTCCATCTCTATGATGTCTCTATTTTGCACCACTAAGCATTTCTCAATTCCTTTGCATGATATTTTTAACAAATGTGCCCTCACTCTAGTATACGAACTTTTATAATCTTTTTTACAAAAGTTGCACTTCCAAGACAAATTCCCTCCTGCTTCCACTCTAGCATCCAATTCGGTAACATATTTCCATAGGGGTTTATCCAGTAATTCATTGGCAGCAGAGACACTAACAGCAGTCGCGCTATCACTGCCACTGGCGGAGACAGAACTTGAACGATCCATATTGTAATCCTGTAAATGTGTTAAACAAATAAAAAGTTATATGATTCATAATTAAGTCCATATATAATAATACATATGGTAGATGGAATACCAAGTAATGATAAGGTAACCAATGTTTTAATAATTCAGAAAATGGAAAAAAGAGGAAGTAAACAGTAACAACATATAGCATCACATCAATAATCTTAAACCTTAAACATCAGGAAGTAATGACAAGGTCATACAAAGAATCATAACTATATCTCTGTTTTCACATATGTTTTAGCAGGTATAATATAACATCTTGGTCTTAATTCTTAAAGAACATAGATGCTAAATCAGTGAAGTACACTTAAAAATTAATAGAAACAAAAGCACACTGTTTGACAACAAACTATTCAGTAAAGAATGATAAAGAGAAAAGCATTTAGCCACCCCACAACTACAATTACAAAGAATCCAATCTACAATTATTTAAACAAAAAAAAAATGGTAGCACACAGCCACACACATTGCGGTTAGTGATAAATTTTAAAATAATTAATAGTCCACTTTCAGTGACAAAAAAACAACAAACTACACAGTGATAAATTGTACCGTGTTCAGTTGTTCACCTTGAGGGGTTGCTAAACAAGAACGTAAGAATACTGATTCATCAAAGATGTCTTTCTCACCTTGCAAAGCATCAACAACATTACAGTGTTAAAAAGAAACCATAAATCTTTGTAACTCATAAATCAACTGAGCATGATTGCAAGTGTCAAAATGATTTTATGTAGCTATGCTTCTTATGTTCCAAACTAAAAGCATAAAAATGTTTGCACAAACAGAGATTCACAAAAGGATGGAGATAACCAGAGATCTGTAGAATATTGAGCTGAACAAATAAACCTTACAATCGAAAATCATGAGAGAGATAAAGAAAAGAACATAGACTCAAATCGAAAAGCGGAAATGTAATTGAGGGGTTGCTATGGAAAAATGAAGAACACACCTCCAAAAGCATTGACGGACGGCGAGCCAGCGAGGTGAACAAGAAGATGGAATGGGTCTGAGTGGTCTGATACTCTGTTTTAGGGCTCCAAAATTTCGACCAAATGTTTTTTTTTTGTTTTTTTTTATTTATTATTTATTTTAATTTTATAAAAATTTCAAAATATTTACATTTGTACCCTTTGACCGTGTCCGACACGGTCAAAATCGCGTGTCAGGAAAGTCAACGTGTCAAAAAAAGTTGACTACGTGTCGGACGCGTGTCGGAGCGTGTCGGTATCGGACACGTGTTCGACACGCTTTTTTCTCCAGAATTGACGTATCGGTGCTTTGGAGGTGAGCACCATGAACCCTGGCGAAGCCACATTGAGATCAGCTGGTGTTTTCACTCGCTGTGTCTTGGCACAATTTTAAGTCATCTTTGAAAAGACTTTAAAAGCCTTCATCCGAGGATCTGCCTCAAATCGGACTAGTCACGGACTCGAGAGATTGGAATATCTCTGACAACAAACGGAAGAGTTTGACTCAGTGGATCTAACTGCCACATTCCCAGCCCACCAATGATTTGCCATCTTTGAAAAGTAAAAAACGTTTTCACTGATAATGCTTCTTCACTCAATCGAATATTCAGATCTCTATCTGAACACCAATAACCCAGCTGATAAAAACCCAAAACACCAAACAGGAGAAACCGTTTTGCAGCTCGCTCACAAATAAAACCCAGTTGCTTTTGAATAACCTCTAAACTGTAGCTATTGGTGTAAACTTTTTTTTCTTCTAAAAAAATAAAATAAATAAGGTGTTGATTTTCAAACATGAAAGGCTTAAAAGAGAAAACATAATGCTTGTCGTAATGGCTAGAACAGCTTGTTTGGGAGTTTGGAGAGGAGGGGGAGGGAAGGAAGGAAATTGGAGGGTATTTCCTCCCCTTGTTTGGTAAGGGAGTAAAATGGAGGATTAATGAGAAATTTTTACAATTTTATCCTTTTTCTAAATTAATATAATTATTATATTTTACAAATAAAATTAAATTTAAAAATGCTAAACAAAATTATTTATATATTTTTCACACTACTAAAAAAGATCATGTTTTTAATGAAAATTCTAGGTTGAATACGATAAAAATTATGTCAAAACAATATTTTTCCGTTGGAACACTTTTCATCGAAGACGATTGAATTTTTATCCGATGAAATGTTTTACAAAAATAAAATTTCAGTCAAGATTTTTCTCGAATTTTAGTTTTCATCAAAAGTTTTGATGAAAATGATTTGTTAAATATTTTCTACTAAAAAAAAATTCATCAAAAGTTTTGATGGAAAAAAGAATTCCTTCAAAAATTTTGATGAAAAATTTTTCGTCCAAAATCTTTGATGAAAATGTGTCTCACTGAAAATTTCAACGAAAATATTTTTTCAAAATTTTTGAGGGAAATGTTTCTGTGAAACTTTCGACAGAATTTAGATTCTATAAAGAATTTTGATGGAATATTTTTTTGTCGAATTGTTTTGAAGAAAATATATTCCGTAGAAAATTTTGATACAAATGTTTTTTATCGAAAAAAATTTCTTCAAAAAATTTCGATGGAATTGTGTTGCATCGAAAATTTCGACGGAAATTTTTTTCGTCAAAGAGTATGAGAAAAATATTTTCATCGAAAACTTTTGACGGAATTTGAATTCTTTGAAGAATTTTGACGAATTTTTTTTCTTCAAAATTTTTTACCGAAATGTTTTCCGCCAAAACTTTACGAAAAATTTTCAATTGAAATGTGTTTCGTTAAAATTTTTGATAGAATATTTTTTCTGTCAAATTTTTTTACGGAAATATTTTTTGTCAAACATTTTTGACAGAAATGT
Organism: Gastrolobium villosum; assembly: GCA_032173675.1. Classification (NCBI taxonomy): domain Eukaryota; kingdom Viridiplantae; phylum Streptophyta; class Magnoliopsida; order Fabales; family Fabaceae; genus Gastrolobium; species Gastrolobium villosum. The sequence goes on from JAVKPL010004567.1 coordinate 71,554, forward strand.
GTTTCGTGGAAAATGTTGATGGAAATACTTTTTAATCGAAAAAGTTGACGAAAATATTTTTCGTGGAAAATTTGCGACGAAAATGTGTTTCGTTAAAAATTGTGACATAAATTCTTTTTGTCAAAAAGTTTAACGAAAATATTTACATTTAAAACATTCGACGGAATTTAAATTCTGTAAAGAATTTTGATGAAATTTTTTCTGTCAAAAATTTTCGATGGAAATGGGTTTCATTGAAAATTTTGATGGAAATATTTTTTGTGAAAAATTTCGATGAATATGTGTTTTTGTGAAAAAATTTAATGAAATTTAATTCCCGTAAAGAATTTTGACAAAAAAAAAATTTATTCAAAATTTTTTACAAAAATGTTTTTATTCACAAATTTTGATGAAAATGTTTTTTGTAAAATATTTTGACGTAATTGTTTTACGTCGAAACTTTTCGATAGAAATGTGTTTCTTCAAAAAATTTGATTAAAATATTTTCATGGAAAGTTTTAATGGAATTTAGATTCATTCAAAAAATTTGGTTGAATATTTTTTTTTCCATAAAAAATTTATGTCAGTGATTATGGAGAAATTTGTTCCGTATCTAATTTCGTCTTTAGTGTTAAGGGAAGTTTTTTGATGTATATGATCTTCATTAAAAGTTTCATCACTATTTTTTACGAAATATTTTTCGTTGATAAATTTTGTCGGTATTTGATACTTTTCTAATAATGTCACATTTAAAAATGATTCACATTTATGTAATTTTCACATTTTAATGTTAAGGATAGATAAGTAATTTTTAGTATTTTCCCGCTCAAACCCTCCAAATTGGGGGAACTTAAATTTTGTAAAGAAGGAGGATTTTGGAGGATTTAGTAAAAATCCTCAAAACCTTTCCCTCATTTTTTTAACTCACAAACAAAAAAAGAGCTTCCTAAAACCTTCTATTCTCGTTCCCCCCAAACAAGGGAAGGGCTACTGAGTATAAGGGTCAGATTAGAACGATAGTATAGTATATCGAAGATAGTGATTTGACCAATGTTGAGGCAGTTTCGTTGCTTCTTGTTTTTGACGAACATTAATGGGTAGTTTGTATATCTGGTTCTTCCACGGGGAACATTATATATATATATATATATATATATATATATATGGCTTTTATGTTTTTATTTTTATTTTTTATAATAGATTTTATGTTTATCCGTAACATGATATAACAATTTTCCTACACAAACAGGTGTATGGTTATGATTTTTTGTGTGTGTTGGAAACAACATTTAATGTAACATAACATTAATAAAACCTTATATATATATATACATATAATCATTTCTGTAGCCGCCACAGGGTTATCTACAGCTGACACAACAGTGTATGGTTATGCTGCAGAAATCATTTTGCCATATATATATATAGTAAAATCATTTCTGCAGCCGCTTTATGTACAACAACGACAGGTGTATGGTTATGATTCTCCACATTTAATGTTTTCATCTTTTATATATGGTAAAATCATTTTTGTAGCCGCTTTACGTACAACAGTGTATGGTTATGATTCTCCATGTTTAATGCTTTCATCCTTAGTATAGTTGTGATTTTCCGCAATTAATACTTTCACCTATATATATGGCAAGTAAATGTAAATCTCTATATATATATATATATATATATATATATATATATATATATATATATATATAGCCTAAATCATGCGGTTATGATGAACGTGGGTGGTTATCGATAACCCAGTTTGAGATAGTGGTAGGGTCCTAAGATGGTACTAATACGTGGGCTTCCTACCCGGCTAAGTAATTAATCTGGGCTCGTGACCCCAGTAAGTGGTTAAGTATTGGAGGGAGACCAACCAGGAACCCGGAACCCGGAACACTTGTATTGTCTTGGGCTTTTGTCCCCTTTATGTATATTAAAAAAAAAATTGACACTGCTTGAATTTTTTCTCTGACTCCAACGCTGATGAATCTCACCTTTATGAATCTCTTACTCATCATACACGATAACAGTGTATTCTCTCACTCACGACAGTAAGATAGTAGACAAAACGATTAAGTTCTCTTTCTCTCACGTCATTATGGAATATTTTGACTTATACTATGGGTGTGCATGGTAACCATTCTGTTCCCTAACACTATTTTTGAAAAGAAACAATTCTTTTTTATTCTATGCCTTAGAACAATTTCTGAGAAAAAAAAATGTGTAGTTTGATAACATTTTTTTTTTATTCCAAGAATGAGAATTACGTTTGATAACACAACAAATAATAGAATAAAAAATCATTCCTATTAAGCTTAATTTTTTTTGGGGTCATCTCTTTCCTTTTCATATGGTGTTATGATGGTGGTAGCGGTGATGACGGCGGTGGTTGTAGTAATGACATTGTGGTGGTGGCGTCATGGTGGTGGTGGAGGTGACGATATGGTGGTGGTGACAGAGGCAATAGTGGCGGTGGTAATGGTGACAACGGCGGTGGTGGTAATGGTGGTCTGGTGGTGGTAGTGGTGTGGTGGTGGTGACGGTGGCAATGGCGTGATAATGGTAGTGGTGGCAGCGGCAATGGTGGTAATGGTGACATAGCGGCGGCGGTGGTGACGACAGTGGCTACGACGATGGTAATGATGATGACATGGTGGTGGAAGTGGCATGATAATGGTAATGGTTGTAGCGGCGGTAACGGTGGTGGCGGTGGTAACGATGCTAGTGGTGAGAGCAGTGTCTGCGACGATGGTGATGGAGATGACATGGTGGCGATGGTGTAGTGGTGGTGGCGGCAGCTGCGACTGTAATAGTGATGGTGGTGGCAGCAATAGTGGTGGTGGTGATAGCAATGTCTGCGACGATGGTGATGGAGATGACATAGTGGCGGCAGCGATGGCGATAGTAGTGATGGTGTGGTGGTGGTAGTGATGACAGTGGCTACGATAATGGTGGTAGTGATAATGGTGGTGGTGACAGTGATGATGGTGGTGGTAAGACGATGGTAGTGATGGTCGTGTTAGGATGGAGGTGGCGGTGGTGATGATGGTAGTGGTGTATAGTAATTGAGAGAGATAAGTGTTTCTCATTTTGTGCCCAGGAACAAAAAAATAGAATTTGTTTTTTTTTTTTTCTGTTCCCCTGTACAAAAATTAAACCGATTCTTCCCGGGAACAAAAAAAAATCAATTTTACCAATCGAGTTTTCTATCTATTTCTATTCCCGTGAGTATAAATTAAAATTAATTCTGAAAAAGTTGTCATCCACACCCTATATATATCCCTTTTTCTCCACCTGAAAGAGGTATGTTGCATCCATCTATTTTATGAATTGTTACTATGTTGGATTCTAGAACCACCCCAACAACCCTACACAGTGAGATATTACATATACTGATATACCTACCTAATTCTAATTCTACAACAGTTCAATCACGAAAATTTGATTGACAATACTTTTGAAGAAAAGAAAGAGACAACGAAATAAAATTGTTTGGGATTTCACTCAATACACTATCTAAATCAGTCGATGCTTTGGTAGGAATAATGTAGGCGGCGCGTTTAGTTTGCTTCAAGGAGACGATGATGCCAACTTAAGAACATATTATGAAAAGTAATTGTTTAAGCAAGTGGTATTTTTATAAAAGTATTATTTTTTATCATATTCAATTTTATACAATATATCAGTAAATATAAGATAATACTATTTTATATAACACATTACTGTGCAGTGTTGAAATTTTATGAGACCATGTACCATCATATTGGTATCATGTGTACCTATCCAACCTAACCACTATATTTTAACCTAATTTACTCCTTGAGCAAGTACTCGTAGGAGAATACATAATTATTTAGTTGCATAAAACAAAATTACATTTTGTGCTATATGCAAAATGTACCTGATGCTTATCGCTTAGTAGTAATTTCATTCAACAGTCAATATAAAACTTGTTTAGTAAATTAGTACTATATAATAATGGAAAAGACATACAATAGAGTCAGGAACAAAGGAAACCCTGTCATAAAAATAGTCATCCGCAAGTTCCCAATAACATTTCTGAAATTATGCCGGCTTAGATTCTCTCTATATACAAACAGCCGTAACTGTGCATTGTGAAAACCATAAAAAAACTAATATAAAAACATGTATTCGACAGAGGACGAAGTAATAAAGAAAAACCTTATTGACTCTTGTTGAGGGCAATGGCTCATTTGTATAGCGGCTGGATCATTCAAGATTGGCCATCCGGAACAAAGATAATTTACATGATTGGAAATATATAGGAGCAGATTTATTTGTCTGTGAATCTCCCAAAAAGGAGCAACGAGGTATTCACACGGTGCCCATCAGGCAAAAGCTCTGCTTTTGAAGCAGCTTTTGAGTGTTCCTTGTTTGAAGATGGAACAGATAGAGAAAGGGAAAGAGATGCAGCAACACCATCATCCTCCTTCCCATCTGCCAAGCTATCTGGACGGTTATTTTTCCGGTCTACTGCCCCAACTAAGAAAGGCAGCATACCCTTAGGCGCAGGCGGCGGCGGCGGCGGCGGCAGTGCTTTTGTTTCACCCCCTAAAGCTAACTCTAGATTCGGAATCCCATCTTGAAATCGATCCTCAAACTCAGGAAGCCCTTTCAAAGACACGCTATTCAGCATTGATTGCGAGTCACTAATATTCTGTGTACCGATGGGAAAGAAGGTTCTTTCCATCGTTCCCAAGTCCTCACAGATGATTTTCTCATCACAAGCTTCTTCACATACTTTGTCCTCGACTGAAGAACAGGAACCGGGATTATTGGCAAGAGAGGCAAATCTGCCATTAAAAGAGTCTCTACCTACAGTACTGTAACATCCATAAATCCGACTGAAATCTGTCATTAGCTTCTTGCTAGAACTTTCTCCATCTTTCAGTTTGCCATTTACCTCATTCCAAGGCAATTTCTGAGAACCAACTGCAGAAGCCTGCATAACTCTGTCTGAAAGATCAACATACTGAACTTCTTTATCACTGGATTGCTGCCAATTGATCCCTTCTACAGCCAGGTCCTCCTGAAAAGTTGCCTCCAAGTCAATATAGTGATCATCTTTTTTTGGTTTCTTCTTAAGCCATAGCTGATCTTCATTACCATCCATTTTCTCTAAAATTTCATCCTTGTTTATATTGCTTGCAGCACTTGTTTCTTGATTTCCAACAGTTGCCTCCAAGTCAATATAGTGATCATCTTCCTGTTTCCTAGGCCTTAGCAGATATTCATCACTGTTCATTCTTTCTGAACTTTTATCCTTGCTAATATAGCTTGCAGCACCTCTTTCTTCATTGTCAATAGTTGCCTCCAAATCAATATAGTGACAATTTTCTTTCTGTTTCCTCTTAGGCGTTGGCTGGTCTTCATGACTGTTCATTCTCTCCAAAAAAATTTCCTTGCTAATATTGCTTGCAACACCTCTTTCTCGACTGCCAACAGAAGGAATTGCCAAATATAAGGTGTTCTCTCGCTTGACAGAAATATCAGAATCAGTTTTTGTTTCCACAATCCCACTAGTACATACACTCGCTCCCATTGCTTCGAGAGGTTTAGAATGTTGCAGAACACTAGCTTTCTGCATAAAACGAGAACATCTTTCAAAAATTGGTAGCAAAGATAACATCTACTCTTTATAAAACAGGTTTCTAATTAGTGATCTCAAGGAAGGTATAGTTCACGACATAGCTTACAAGCAACAAGAAGTTAGACAAATACAAGGGCATTCATTCTGGGATTTCATCCCAACACATTCAAGTTTTCACCTAAATGGTTTCGCCCCTACAGAAATGGTCAACCGGGTCTTATACCGGTATTACCTTACTATACGTATTCAACAACCCTGTTTATCTTCCCTTTCATATAAATATCAAGAATTGCTAACATCTTAATATTATTATGTAACCTCAAAGCTAAATTCATTTCAGACCACAAAAATAAGCAGTGAAGATATCTCATTGTGGGACCATCGAAGTCGAAAAAAATTGTACAAAGCAATCACAACGATCTATCTACGGAATCAAAATAGCATTTTCTAACTTAAATAGCATGGGGGACCATGATCAGATCACAATATTGACACCGCAATGCATGTAATTGATCTTCATCAAATTAAAAACAAGCTTTTAAGTCCATCAAATTATGCATTTAAACCAGTGGATTTCATTTCTTGACATAACAGAGTACTGCTTGTACAAAGCAATCACAACCCTTGATGTAGATTTGGTGTCGACTCTACTATCTAGCTTCTCTAAGTTTACTTGAGAACCAAAATGTGTCTGGTCATTGATATCGATATTCCTACTTACAGTAATCTGGCATTGGCCTACGGAAGTGGATGGGAGAACTGCATTGCATGCTTTATCACAATCAATTGATTCTTCGTCCATGCACTTTGGCAAACAGTGCATTTCAGACAGAGTCGCTACAACATTTGAAGAATTTTCCTCAACTGGCATCACATTCAAACTGGGAATACAAATCTTTTCTGCAGAATCTGAAAGACTGATCCTCCTCCCCCTAAATACACCCCATAAGAAAAACAACATATTCCAGCCTGCCAAAAAAATAGGATTGTCAGCAATCTTAACATAGGATAAGTGAATTAAACAAATTATTTTCTTATTAAAAAGAAACGGATGGTGAGTTTTGGAGCAACAGTAAGGTTTTTTTTTTTTTTTTTTACATGAAGGTCATTGGTTCGAGTATGGAAAATAGCATCTTGCAAAAATATAAGAGTAAGGCTGCGTACAATAGTCACCCCTATCCTTGCAAAGTTGGGAAGCCTTGTGTAGAGGGATTTGCCCAATTATTTTCTTATTAAAAAAACTAAAAATGTAGTTACATAGATGTACATTTAAAATTTCCATGACATAAATTGCAGGCTAGGCATAGTATATTCAACTGTCAAGGACCAACTCTACCAAAGGCATAAGTTATTAGATAAAGAATAAGGAATGGTTTTATATCTAACACACACTAATGCAAGAACTTTTTGGGCTTGAAGCGTGGACGATTAAAAGGCCCACATATGTTTTGAAATTTAACTTCTTTATAAAAAAAATAGAGGTAGCAAGAATCGAACTCATGACAACTTGGTCATAAAGACTTTGATTTACCAATTGATACAAATCTTGAGAGAACCACAATACAAAATCTAGCCCTTGTGGTGTGAGAACCCAAGGACAACACTAGAATTCCATACTTCCAATGTGGGACTCACGTCCCATATCTTCAGATTAGATCCTAACATTCCACGATGCTGTGCAGCCTCAGTGCAGATGCAAGCTGACCATGCAATAGTCTTTTGACTAGCCTTGGGCAAACACACCAACTCCAGGTTCACTACCCACGCTGCTCGTTTGCAACTAAGAGACATGGTGGAAGAATCTTATACCAATTGAGGACCAACTCTCCCAAAATCTCAAGCTATTAGGTGAGAGCTTATGAACGATTTTATGCTAATACCCACTAATGATCAAAAAGGGAACAAAAGATTGGCCTAAACTTGCACTACTGACAAATTAATGCCTACTGAATGCATGGTCAAATTATTGTTTTCAAATAAGTCCAAATTCAATATAAATCATCCTCATTTTTTGTAACCTTAATGAATTCCATCTATGTCTGACATCTTATAAAGCAATATATAGAATTAGAATCCACAATCAAAATGAAGGAGGACCACCACTCAGGCATATGCCCAAGAAACCATTACAAAAAAGACAATATAAAATCCACACTAGAACAGAACCATGCTACTCTTTGTAAGAGAGAATTCCCAAACCGTCTTTCCCCAAGACATTTCAAAATTGCATATCAACTGAGTATCGGTAGTCCATAACACTAATCTAGGCATAAACTTCAACACAAGCCCCAAACCCTTAGTATCCACTTGTAAGTTGCTTACTATGTCGGATTGTTTGGCAAGAAGTATAGAATAATTCCTTACGCTGTGAATTTTCAGGAAGCTGATTGGATGGGAATATGAGAAGTTCGACACCATCAAAAATCCCTTTAAGTGCTAAATCATTTCTAATCATGTGATCCAATAGACCCTTGTAGTGTCTCTCATAGCTGTGTCGGAACATCATTAAAAAAGTCAATTATAACAACAAAGAAATATTTGCATTTCATAGCCTAAAGTCAATATAAGAACGATATTCAGATACTTGCCTTTCGATATCTCTGGCAAAGAAGTAAAGAGCAATATTATCTTCTCTAGCACCACCTTGACGAAATTGTGAAGGCCACGTGCTCAAGCGAGGAACTTCGTTGACGGGAACTTCGGGTGGAAACTTGTTCACTACCTCAAGAACCTTAGGAGATGCGCAAGAGGATAAATGTGCCTGAACTCCGGTACATAAGTCAGGAGGCTTTCCATTTCTATGCACTTCAAAGTCACCCCTGCATGCAAACAACAAAGCTTGTGTAGAACACACATGAATACAAAACAAGAAAAGTAATACAGCAAGCGAAATCGAGAAGTAAAGACAAACTAGTTCATCAAAAGATGTTTCATACTGCCAGATGTATTCATATTCAGGAATGGCCAACATCTTCGAAAGAACACTTGACATTGCTTTATGAGACAAGGATCTCGCTACAGGCTTTCCAGCAGCAAGACCAATGGAATCCGACTTTCCTGGTTGGGAACAAAAATCAGTTCGACTAGAGTTCAGCTGCTTTAAATCATTGGCAGATGAGCATTTGGAAGAATCAGATGTAGAGTTCTCAAGGATTTCCTGTTGTTCATGTGTATCTTCAGCAGAGATACTATTCTTCAGTGTGCTGGAAACCAACAATTGATCTTGCAAAGCAACTTCGCAATTCAACTCTGTGCCTGGTGTAGAAACCTCATCAGTTTGATTAGGTACTTCTTTCTTCTTGTATATTTCAGGCCTTCTAAGTAAAGCAGCCTGGATTGCAGCTTTCAATCTATTGCCTTTATGCATATCCTCTTTTGAACTACTAGAGGTAGTGGCAGATATTTCAGCACCAGCTTCCTGTGTACTACCAGCTGTGCAACATTCCGGAGGATGGCCAAATTCTTTACATTTTTGACAGAATGGGCTTTTTGAAGCAGCAGGAACAACTGGCATTACACGATCACTAGAACTATCTCTGGTTTTCTCAACCTGATTTGCTGTCTCTCGTGATCGAGGCGGCACATCTTGTAGAGCTTCATCGACACTGGTTGAAGTTCTCTCTGTAAAAGTCAAAGAAAAATGAAATAAGAAAAAATCTTTGCAGGTAACACTCCCAAGCACAAAATCCACCACTGCAAGATGCGCCAACTGAAACTAAAACAAGGGAAAAATACATAGATGGATAGCTTTATTAAACTGAATCTAAAATATTAAGAGCAGCAAATTGACCACATAAAAAGAAGGTAAAAGAAAATACTATAACAGGAATAATATGCTTCCAATTGAGATCACACCTGAACTATCTTGACGATCCAAACTTTTACGGCTTATATTACTTGTTGACTTTGATAATGCACTTAATTTTCCATCATGGTTAACCTTCAACTCTCGACTGTTGTTAACTGTTGAAGGTTTAGGGGTATCACCACGTGGTGTAAGCCTCTGATCACCCTTAGGTGTGAAAAGAACAGAACTAGCCACAGGTCGATCATTCCTAGATGGAAATTTCCTATCAAATGAACCTGATTCTTTTAAGTGTCTAGATCCTTTCAACTCTGATGCAGTTGCAGACTTAGGCGAAAGCATTTTAACTTTTGGTTCAGTCGCACTGGATCGGCCCAAACTTGAGGATTTGAATAACGTTGATTTGCTTGTCATCCGAGCAGGTGTCTCCATATTCTTAGAAGTTTTTCCATTAACCCCTTTTAGTTTTTGGGGAACAAATTCATCAACAAGTTTGACCTTTGGCTTGGAATTTATGTTGAATGATTTAGACTTCAACAGCTTACCTATTCATATAAAAAAAATTGGCTTAAAATAAATGAAACCCAAGGAAACATCATACAAAATTGGCATGGAACCCAGCTGCTTAAAAGACGCAAAGGAAAAAATATAGAAAGTTGCAGCGAAGCACAACAGATTAAAGATAAATCCATACTCTTTGGAATTTGACCCCGAGGGCCAATGGAAGTAGAACGAGCAATCTCTGTGTCATCAACACCTGAGTGGTTATGAGTAGGCATCAGAAGACCTGGTTTCGCTTTTAATTTATCAAAGCTCTTAAATGAAGATTCTCGTGACAGTGGAACTAATCTCTTGGGGCTTGATGCCTTGGGCAATCCTGTGCTTGATTCAAGAGCTTGTCTTTTTGCTGCTGGTGCTACTTCAATGTTATCAGAAAGCCTTTTGTCAGAGACTTGTGAAGTTGAACTAACTTCAAGGATTTTTTTTTCTTCAACATCTGAACCACAAAATTCAATTCCACATATATGTCAGCATTATATGTCAGCACACAGCCATAGATACAGATAATGGGTGCTTAAATGCTTATGCTACCCTCAAAATCAGAACATGTAAATTCAGTTTGTAGAAAGAATCATCTGCATAAGCGGAAAGCGTATAAGGGTTGTTAGTCTGACCCCAGAACACCTTTTTTCAATATCATATACAACTTCACTCTTACCCAGCCTTTTATTTTCAGTCTCTGCATCTTTGCATTCTTCACATAACCATTCCCCTTCAGGGACTTTCTCAAGCATTTCTTTCATGCAGTAGCTGATTCAAAGAAATAATTATGGAAAGACTACTTTAGTTAAAGAAATTTGCAAAAATATAATAGAAACTAGTAAGAAATAAGGTGAAAGTTTCTTATGCATACGTGTGCTCTGCACCATCACTGCACCTACTGCATATGGCAAGTAGATCCTCACGACCAGCATCTCCACAGATATCACACACCTTTATCTATCCCAGTCAATGAAATCAGAAATGGAAGTTAAAGTTAAGCATCCCATAGACCCTATTAAATTCCACTCCTCCCATTTCCATTTCTATCTAGTTTCAGCAAAAAAACAAATTCACATGGAGAAAAGAGGAAAGATACTTACATCATGTTCCATGACATCAGATTCATCATTGTCATCTTCAGATTGAGGTTCCTGCTTGCCAGGTGATTTAACCAGTTCTTCAGCCTTCTCATGTGGTCCATCATGAACTGAACATTTATGATCTTCATCTTTATCATCACAGACATCATTATCGGTATCTGCTTCTGTTTTTGGACATACTTTCAGTGAAACATTGGTAGTACCACCAACATGGCAATCCTTATTAGCAATAGATTTCTCCCCAGAAACAACAATAGGTTCCCTCTCTTTGGAAAATGATGAACTAGAATTCTTGATAGAGTATTCTGACAACTTTTCAGCAGTATGAGAACGCGAATCCCTTTCCACATGCTTTAAGCTTGGAATACTTGAGAGAGATTTACCACTTCGAGATTGTCCAAACAGGCTTTGTACCTTAGGTGAGCTATGACCAGTATCCTCATCTTTAGATGTTGGGATCTCAGACAAGCCAGACACGTTAGCAGAGGGAACACTTCCAGAACCTTCTGCCATTAAATGACTAACTGAAGCTGAACTACAAGATATATTTATTCCCTCTGCATTCCTTTGATGGCTATCATTCACTACATCACGATCACTGGCTCTACTAATACACGAAGTGTTATCATCATGAGCTTCTAAATACTTGGAATCCTGATACTTATTTGACGACATCTGTCTACTCTGGGCATTTTCAGATAGAGAACCATGACTTGTATTAGCACTGAGCCTATTACTGGTTTCACTGAGAGCATGCTGCGAGCTTTCACAAGCTCTGCTCCTAAGAGAATATACATTACCCCCATCCATAGAATACTGATTATTAGCCTCCCCTACGCGACAGCTTTCACCAGAAAACTCTTCAGCCTTCGAACCCATAAGAGCATGGTTAAGATGCATGCAAGATGAACAAGGAGCTGAGCACACGTTACAAGTTCCCGATTCAAGTCTCATATCAGTGTTCTGCATCGTTTGACAAACTTCTTTCCAGATTCAGGTGATACCTAATCAAAACAAAGCATAAATTAAAAGAAAGATGAAACCTTGGCTCACACTCTCACTAAGACTTTTTACAAGGTTAAGGATCCCTCCAATGTCAAAGTTTTACCGTGTTACTCCATAGGAGTAGGACTAAGACAAATGATTTATCACAAGCACAAAAGTTGCATCAAATTTTATGTTATTATATTTGTGAAACATGTCTTTGAAATTCAGTAACTAGTATTCATCTTTTTCTATAAGATGTGGATATTGTGCCAACCATGGATTTACTCAGATATGTTGTAACATTTTCTCTAAGTACATTTGAAGATTTGGGCCCAAAAAAGGAGTGTATTTGAATATAATGTGATGTCATAATTTATAGCCAGGTTTCTTATCCCTGCTGCTTTTATAAAACGGGATTATTGTTTAGGCTTGTGGATTTTAGCTAACGATTTCTTTATGAGGCTTTTTCGTCATGTACTCATGCATGCAGAGGATGGAGCACTCTCTTGAGCTAATAGTTATGTAGTTAGAAACAGGGGCAAGAAGATGTATAAAAGGGAGTGATGACAGATAGAAGATCACGCTTTTCAGTTTGACAGTCATGAGGGCCAGGAAATTCTCATTCTCCGGAGTTCGATCATGTGACTCAAATGAGGCTACAACTTCACAGCTTCAAAACAATAACAAGATAAAAAATGGATTGCAATAAAAGAAAAAAAGGAACAGATTGTGAATTACCGTATTATCTCATCATGTTATCCTGAACTTCTTCGTGACTCTTAACTTGAGGTCCTAGCATCTGGAAACTCCTCTTCAATACTGTTGTCATGCAAACAATACATCCAAATCACATCAACAAATATTGCCCTAACATTCTCCAGAAAAGCACATTCAAGTACTAATTCATGAAATACCTCTTTCAACCCAGAATCTATTAGAGACTGCAATTTCTAAAGTGCTAATTGAAGTGTGCTAAAAGACCCCCTCAAAAAATAAATAAATAAATAAATAGCAAAATAAAAATCCTCCAAGTCCCAAAACCCCTTCCACTGACAAAATCAAACCCTAACCCCCAACAACAAACTGAATTATCTACCCTTATCAGAACGAAAAGTACCCAATTTTTCCAATATCCGTGTCAATTACACAACGAAGACAGTCCCAAGCAAAAAAGAAAATGACGCAAGAAATCGATTAAAAAAAATTAAAAATTTGAATAATGAAATCAAAAACCCTAACTGGCAAAAATTCACATTCGTATAGGTTGAAGACCATATTGGTGGCATTGTAAACCCTTACCTTGCGTTGGGAAAAAAGAGCAAAGTGGGTCCTGTGATGTACGCAGAAATCTGCGTATTTGAATTTGTGGGGAATCAGAGTTATGAGTATATGTGACGACCACACCACCAAATGGGGATTCAGACGAAGGGTTCAGAGAACACCCACATGAGCATGCAAATCCAAATGCAAATGAAAATGCAAATTACACACAGGCACAGGATCTCATTCAACACACTCTCTCTATTTATTTATAAACAATTAAATAACTTACTGCATCAATTATATTAATTTTCTTCCTTTTTTTCTCTGAACAAAAAAATAAAAAATAAATAAATAATGGAAAAAATACCTATCCTTTTAAAGGATATAACCTTATATCATTTTAGATCCTAATCATTGATTTCCGTCCAAATTAATGGGTCAAATTTATTATTAATTAATTAATAATTTTGATCTTATAAATGATAACAGTTGATGGACAGATATCAACGGTTAGAATCTAAAATTATATAAGATTATATCCTTTGAAAGGATAGATATTATTCCCATAAATAATTATAAAAACTTAGAAATTGGATATTTTATTATTGGGAATAACATCTATCCTTTTAAAGGATATAAGCTTATATCTTTTTAGATCTTAACCGTTGATTTTCGTTCATCAACGGTTATAAATTATTGGATCAAAATTATTAATTAATTAATAATAACTTTGGCTCATTAAATTCGACCTAATAGATTATAAGTGTTGATGGACGAAAATTTAGGATCTAAAAAATTATAAACTTATGTCTTTTAAGAGAATAGATGTTTTTTCCTTTATTGTTTTGTCATGAGATTTCAAATTCCATTAAACACGGCTGGCTTAAACTGCCCTCTCTAATATTTTTCTGTTTTACTCAAAAAAAAAAAAAAAATCTCTTTCACTGTCTACATATTTAAATGAAATTATTTAATTAATTCCAAAACCTTAAAAAAAATATTAAATTCCGGAGGGTCCTAAAAAAATGAAGGGTGCAGCTCGCGCGTGTGAAATGCAGCTACACGTGTGAGTTCAATGTGAACTATCGGAAAAGGCGTGCGCGAGTGAGGATGGCGTGGGTCAGCAGTAACGCCTAATTGGCATGCGTCCGCGCCTCACATTTTCCCTAATCTTCTAAGTTACATCAATTACTTTATGGGATAGTTTATTGTGCCTACTCCCTATTTACTTACCTTTGCCTACCCATCCCAGCATTGTTGGATTTTAATTTCATCCAACGGTTCAGATGCAAAATATAAATAAAATCTTTTTACTCATTTTTCTCTCTCTCTGACTCCCTTTATTCTCTCATCCAAGACGCAGCTTTGACAACCCTCTCTCCCGCCGTCGTTATTGACAGTATCATTTTTCTAATATTTTTTCCCTAATTCTTAATTTCTCTAATTTCCTCTATTAATTGATCTTTGCAATTTCATTCTCATGGAGGGACACAAGTTGTTAAGGAGGAAAGGAAACATTAACGATGAGATAAGTTGTTGAAGAACTCGTATCACACTTAGTGTTGGACACATAAATGATAAGCAAATCGATAAGTTTGTAATCAATAATATTAATCAGATGTATCACACTCCATTAATCTTTAATCGATAAGTTGTTGAAGAACTCGTATAACACTCAATGCTATTACCTTTCCTGCAAATGTTTTCAAGAATTTTGCATAGACGAATCAGATGTACTCGGTGGTATTCAATTTTTGTACCTCACGATCCATGAGCATATCCATTAGTCAATGAAATTTAATCAACAATATAGCTTCTGTAATGAAATTTAATCAACAATATTAGACGATCCATGAATGTGCTATCACCATCCGTTGCTTTTTGAAATTCAGGGGAAGTCATATGAAATTCAAAGGTGCTTTTCAAGCTAGATGATTTAATAAATTCAGAAATTTAACCAAAATTCACAACTACAAGCGCGGCAGACATCGGCGATGAAGGGCATAAAAATTTCAATTAAGTATAGTGTAGGAAGAGAGAAGGGGGAGGAGAGAGAAATGTGAGGATTGAGAAAGGAGGTAATAGGGTTTGTTTTATTTTACAAAAATGGATCGTTGGATTAGATTGTAATCCAACGATATTGAGAGAGGTAGGCAAAAGTAGGTAAAATAGGAGTAGGCACAATAACCTATCCCTTTTATCTTAACGTATACTATATTTTAAAAAATATATGTGTATAACAAATGCAAATTATTATATAATATATTTAAAAATATCAAGCTAATCTAACATTTCATATTATTTATATATTCATTTTAATTTTTCCCCTAAAATGACTTTACATTAAATTAAAAGCGAACAAAAAAGTTTCAAATCTATACCCACAAATTTCAAAACTGCTACTTCTCCATAGGTGTCAAAATGGGTTAAAACTTACGCGTGAGCTCGTGAAGTATTATATTTTGTCATTATTCATTATGATTTTTTCGTGATAGGGCCTTTTTTAGCCCTAATTTTCAAATCTGTATAATTTAACGGGCTGGGTTAGGGCTGATCCGCGGGCCAAACTTTTTTTTATCAAAATTTTCATTATTTTAAAATTAAAAATTATATAAAATTAAATGTTTATACATATAATATAAGTAAAAATTAGTGTGATTTGATAGAAAATATAAGAATAAGTATGAACAAAGAGTCATGTATATAAAGACCTATCTTATATGTATTTTTAAACATGGAAGTCATGAAAAAATAAAGAGTCGATGTTATGAACCATGTGAAAGGTCATTCATGATTCATGTGAAATATCATCCATAATTCATGTGAAAGAAAGGTCATCCATAATCCATGTGAAAGGTCATTACCCATTTGGATATATTCTACAATTCAATACACCATTAGTCTGATGATTAATAAAGAGATAAATGTCATGAACCATGTGAAAGTTCATCTATTACTTTTAGTTTTCCACTATAATTGTTGTATTCTGTTATGACTCCCGTTGAGAAAATCTTTATTTGATAGCATCATTTAATAATGAATTTAGTAAAAGAAGTAACTAAATTTTCACCTATATTAAAATTTTGTTTACATTTTCACTTGTATATTTATGTACAAATCTTATTTTATTAAAAAATTAAATATAAAAAATTTATAATTTGTATAAAATATGTTAAGAAGTGTTAAAAATTTATTTGTTAAAATAATTTTTAATGTGTTGAATATGATAAAAAAATGGTGAAATCATAATTTTGGATAGCCCGCGAGCTGGCCGTTACTGATAGGACTTTTGACCCGTGGGGCCTTGATCATTAAGGTTCATTTGACTCTACAGGTTTTTTGACCCTAACCCATACGGGCTAGGGTCAAATGGAACGGACTGACCCATTTTGACAGCTCTATACTTCCTATTAGAAGTAGGGGGTGAGATCTTCACGGACAGAAAAAAAATTGCAATTAATTTACTAATGATCGAGTGACATTACTTCGTAAGCTCGAACCAAAAAATCCCCTTAAATACGATTCAAAGTGTATCCTTATCTCGTCCATCTCTTTCTTCTAAGCTCCCTAATATATTGACTAGAGAACTCGTAATATAATTGTAACAGTAATTCTTTATTAAAAAAATTTATCAATCTGCCAGTAGTTATTAAGATAACATTATTGTTAATGGAAATTATTATATTTTTGAAAAGGGATAGACATTTAGTGTAGTTTAATAATAAGTCAAATTAACATGCCTTACGAGTATAGACATATATTATATTAGGGTTTTATAAGAATTATGTTGTAGGAAAAATGATTGTGTTATGTTATAGAAATTTATTTTGCGTGCCGAAGTTTTTTATTTATTTTTTTGCTACGAGCCCCACAAAATGTTGTGTGTGTAGGAAATTTTTTGTGGTCGTGTTAAATGATAGATGATAAACCCATTATATTATATTAAAAATATGGTACATGCTAACACTCCATTTAGATCAGGACTCTTTTATTATTATTTATTGTTAATTTGAATTTTATTATTATCATTATTTATTTGAATAATAATACGAAATTTAAAAAGAAAAATTGGAGAATGAAATATGAGAAATTGCAATTTGTCCTCAAAAAGGTTCAATCATAATGACAGATAAAATACGGAAAGGGAATATAATTTTTATTTTTATTTTGGTAATCAGAAAGGGAATATAATTTACTCATTTTAGTCGTTGTTACTTCTTCTATTCTTATTTTGAATCAGAGGGAAATTGAACCAATTAACTTTCCTTTTTAATTTGATTTGAAAGTTTGAAATTTTTTCATTCTCTTTTGATCTAGATCAGGCTGAACCAATCAGAGTAGTGTGCGAATCGAGTAACTTTTCTTCATATTAATTTAATTCAAATTTATTTATTTATTTTCTCAATTTTCTTCTAATGAGGGGAAGAAGACAAAAACTTGATTTAGAAAAAAATGATAGAGTGGTCTCACATATTAAAAGGGAGATACGTAAGGTGAGCCAATGAAAATAAAGAACGAAGCAAGAAACATGTTCACCAAGGAATGAGCAACTAAGGCAAACTCAAGAAACATGAAGCAAACTCCCATTTGAGTGCATTGAGAATTTATAAATCCTTTTACTTCCTTTATTCTTAAATTCTTTGATTTTTGTATTGTAATTAGAAATCATTTGTTAAATAATCATCATGATTTAATATGTTTTATTCAATTATTTGTCGAAAAAAACTTAAATAGATTTGTTTTTGTTATGAAGAGAGCAGTAAATAAATGGAATCAACTCAAACTCAAGAAAAGAAATTATAAAATATCATTGTTATTAAATCCGACCCGGGCATCGACCCGGTCGGGTACTGGGTCACTGGTCGGTCCGGCGGGACACTGGTCGGACCGGTTGACCCAGATATATATAGATATATATAAAAAAAATATAAAAGTGAACATATAAATTCAATTATATTTTCCGTTTCTAAAATGAATTAAACAAGGTTCACTAAATAAGTTCAAAAAAATGAAATATAAATAAATCAAAATGCATGTTATTACTATGTTAATTTTATTTTTTTGGGTGAAAATTACTATGTTAATTTAAATTGCAATCCCCGTAAACGTACTTCTCAATGACATTGAACTCATATTTTTCAAATTCAACTACTTTAAAATAACATATGTAACATTTTGTTAATTTATTATTTCGCAAATTACTTTAGTATTGGAAACTGAAATTTGAGATAAATGTAGAAGAGTATACTAGTAAATAAAATTATAAAAAGTTTTTAAAATAAGTTCTACACTTTTTTTCTAATAAGATGAAACAATTTTAATTTTTTGATTTTTTTTAAATATGCATGACCCGATCGGGTCACTGATTTTGACCAAATTTGACTGGGTCGATGTATAACCGGTCCAATGCTTAACCCAAACCGGTCCGATGACCGGGTCACCGGGTTTCGGGTCGACTCGACCGGGTCGGACCGGGTTTTACAACAGTGCAAAATACAGAGTAAG
Source organism: Gastrolobium villosum (assembly GCA_032173675.1). Lineage (NCBI taxonomy): Eukaryota > Viridiplantae > Streptophyta > Magnoliopsida > Fabales > Fabaceae > Gastrolobium > Gastrolobium villosum. The sequence goes on from JAVKPL010004567.1 coordinate 90,350, forward strand.
AGGGAAGAAGTTGGAAATTGTATTATTTAATGTATAAGAATATAAATCCCACCACTTCTTTAATCTATATATAGATGAAGGTGGAGGAAGAGTACAAGCTCTCTTTTTTTTTTTTTTTTTTTTGTATAACAAGAGTACAAGCTCTTTATCTATCCCAAATGTTATAATATACTTAGGATTTATACTTCTTATGCAACATAAGAATAGCCTTCTTATGCTACATTCATATCGTTATACGTGCCAATATTTTAATTTTTTTATTTACTTTTTTCAATGGGACCCACCTAAATATGTGTGCGTTGCAAAAATTCTCATCTTATGTGACATTAGAAGTATAAACCCCATATACTTAATCTTCCATAAAATATATTAATGCCCATTTGTAATAATTCCAGTTCCGCCAATATCTAATATTGCAAACTCCCGTTCGTAATGAAAACGATTCGCGAAACTTAGTTTGATTTTATAGATTATTTGTTTTATTTTCAATATTTTTTATATAATTTTAATAAAATTTGCACTTCTTCATTTTTAATTTTTTTTACCAACCATTATTGATTTGATAAGAAATTTGTTCTCTTACTAAAAGGTTTTGAGTTCAAAATCTGATAATGGAAATAATGATTTTGGAAGAGCCGCCGTTAGAGGTGGCAATTCAGGTTGACACGACACAAACTTAACACGAATAAGACATAAATTTGAAATTAGGTTAAAACATTCGATATGTAAACGACTTACTTATTTTGCAGGTTGACACGACATAAATAACATGTAAACTGGAAGTATGTCGCTTATTTTGCGAGTTGACACGATATAACATGATACAAATAACATGTCTACCTCAAATTTTGTTACTTATTATATAGGTTGACACGACATGATAAGACACAAATAACTTGTTTATGACACGACAAGACACAAATTACCTGTATGAAGATTAACGCAGATCAATTTTGAGTTCATAGGTTGACACACACACAACACAAATTTTCCAGGTCAATTTTACCAACACAAACATGACATGAATTTGAAAATGGGTCAACTCAAACACAGATTTTTAGTGTCTTGTTAGTGGGTCGTGTTGAAAGTTGCTACCCCTAGCCGCCCTTAGGGGTTTTAACGGGTCGAGGCGAGCCGAACTTTAGTCTTAAAAGGCTAAGCCTGTGTTTAAATGTGTCAACCTGACTAAGCCGGTTACCTGTTATGAAGACAACTATCGACCTGTGACCAGACTTATTTACCAAAAATAAAAGTCTAGTTTAGCCTGTTTAAGAAAAATATGACAACAAATTTTTTCCAAACAGAATATACAATCAATAGCACTAGTAATTCCATAAATATTCATGAATTCAATATATATCAAAATAGCATAATATAGAACAAAATCATTCAAAAAGTTTGTTAAACCAATAAAATGAGGTGAAATAAATTGATGAAAGAGCGGGTTATTACAAGTAGTATAAAAAATAAAATAAATATTTATATAATAAGCCAGCCCGAGAGGCTCTAACGCCGAGCTTCTGAATTAGAGCCTGAGGTATTTTCATTAAACGAGCTTTTATACAAGTTCAAGCCTGGTTCCAACCAATGATGCACGAACACGGACACGGAACACGACACGTTAATTCTAAAAAAATGTCATATTTCAACACGTTTGGACACGTTTTAATATTAAATAAATTTTTTAATATATATATATAATATAATTTATATTTAATACATATAAGAGTCCATAATAAGTCATATAACTAATCAAATATTTAAATTTCATAATATAAATAATTTTTCGTACTTTGTTAAATTTTCATGTCAAATCTCATAATAGAAAAAAATTAATTTATAAATTATTTCTTTTATATTTAGTTAACAAAATAAAATTAAGATTTTTTTAAAAAAAAAACGTGTCTGAGCGTGTCCGAAAGTTTACTGCGTATCCTAAAAAGTTGACCGCATGTCGAAAAAACGTGTCGGAACGTGTCGGAAAGTTGACCGTCGGATGCGTGTCCTCGTCGGACACGTGTCTGTGTCGGACACGTGTCCGACACGCAAATTTCTTTTCAAATGTTGTGTCCGTGCTTTGAAGGTTCCAACAACTAATTTTATAAATGTAAGCTCGACCTTTTCGAGTCGAGCCAAAGTTCTCTGAATTTTTTTAGCACCCTACCCTCGACTGTACTTGAACTAGACTAGTGGAATAATTAATTAACAGGTGAATAATTTTTTTATTTTTTTTTGGTAAATACAATTAACAGGTGAATATATTAAAAAGAAATAAGTAGTTAAAATATGAATGACTTGTTGTTAGATAAATAATAATAATTAGAATTGAAGGCCATTACACTGTTTGGCTTCGTGGAGGTATGATTTCCTTTTCTTATTAGATATAACGAGGTTGGATTAAATCCGAATCTTTGCTGTGAATAAATTAAGAATAATAGTGTAGGAGGACAAAGAAAATATTGCGGCGGCCTCATTTTCTTGATGCAAACTCTAATGCAAGAGATGATTTCCTATTACTTATCGTATTGAAAACATGTATACCATTCTTTTAATAAATGTTTTCGTATTCATATCACATCATATCATACATCAATAATAGATATTATATCATCCCATCACCATTGCATCAGATCACAAGATGATCGATCATAATCAAATATATTTGTTATTAATCTGAATTGAAAATTTGGAGAATAAATATTCTCATGTAATTCATTCTATACTGAAATGGGCATAAGCAAATATCGCCCAAAAATTATCTTGGTTCAGAATTTTCCACTTTCCAAAGAATATTAATCCAAAAATTGGTATTTTGATTTGGCAGTAGTCCATATGTTGCTATTACTGAAACAATAACAACCCGCTCCCCAATGATCACTTTTAGTTAGGCGACGTTCATCAAATTATCCGGGAATTTTAATTTTTAAAAATATGATAAAAATATTTAGTTTATAATAATATCTGAAAATTAAAAATTTAGGAAAATTTAATTTTATGGAATCCTAAAAAATATTAGCATCAATGTTCAATCAGCTATGAGAGGCCTATGGAAACAATGAATAACCTCTATCAACTATCAAACAAATTCAAATGCACCTATATAAAAGATCTGAACTTATTGATGTACATTGTGGCATGATATTAATATATACCTTTGGGGCCTTGGAAACAAACTATACAATCAACGAGGAAGTATCTTTCCTGTTCCACATACTAATAAACGAGGGAGTGTATTAATCACAAATAATTTTGTCCAAATTTTAACATAAGAATGCACTAGCTTAATTGTATTCTTAATGTTGGATGTTAATGTCAAACTCCCTTAAAAAAATAAAAAATAAAAATCCCAAATGTATTTGAAGTATAATCTAGTGTTTTTCCTTTTAATTAACAATAACTTTTTTGGCAAAAGAGCATTTTCTAACAAAGTATTCCAATTTTCCTCATCCTTATTTAGTTTTGGCCAATAATATTGCACCTTTATATTACTTGTTGCCCAATAGTACTCATTTCCTTTGGAATAAATGTTTCTCTTCCACCGCATTCCAAATAGTATTAAAGACTCGGTACATCATATGTTAAAATTGGAAAACAATAATAATCCATCCACACCTTTATGATTAATACTATCTAAATTCATTTTATTTTATTTTATACTTTTAACAAATGAATACCTACTACTCCAATAACACTTAAAATATGGTCGGTGATACGGAAAAAAAATCCCACAAACTAAAAACTAAAACTGTCCATAGAAAAGGAAGTGTAAGCAAAAATAACGTGCTTTACACATTTGTGTTGTTTGAAAATTTAAATAAAGGAAATGTAGAAGTTGGGGAAAGAGGAGATTGTAAATAGGATTCTATTTTTCTTATGTTGGAGATAGATATCTCCTATCATGGATACATGAAGTGGTGGGGCCCATCACACATTAAAAAAATAATAAAGAAAAAAGTGGTGACACAAATTTTTATATGAGAATAGCATGAGATAATTATCTCATGTAAAATGAGACAATAATTTCCCCGGTAAATAATGGAAGAAAGGTGAAAGCAAGAATTCCCTTTGATTAAGATAGGGCCCATGCTTTGCCACCATTCCTGCTGAACTTTTTAAGCTTGCCAAAATACATGACGAGAATGAGTATCAGTTTCCCTTTGATGCTGCAATGTCCTGCCAAACCTATCCAACTGTTTTTGCAGTGACCATCAGGTTCTAGTTGCCTCTCACAACTATATCCCGTTGAAAACCCCACATTCCCATATGCACTGCAATTAACTCTTTTCATTAATATTAATATACATATATGGGTTTAGTGGATCTCATTTAAAAGGACATAAGTTGTATTCTTTTAGTGACTTACATAGAGTAGAGTATGACCGGTCATGTAATTCTGAAAAATTATTATTTTTTCACTTTTTACACATCAGCCATGTGACTAAGGAAAGTATGACCCGTTATATTTTATGTAAAGCATAGAAGGACACATTTAAATGATAGTTTTTTTTTTCCCTACATATATAAAGATGATATAAAATTGTTAGTTTTTATTATATTTAATAAAAGGAGTTCCGAATACTCTGTGCAAGCACCAAAAATATTTTCATGAGTGTGTCTGTTACATATATATAATCAATTAATGACGTGTATATATATATATATATTAGATTTATCATCTATCATTTAACATGACCATAAAAAATTTTCTACACACATAATATTTTGTGGGGCCCACAGCAAAAAAAAAAAAACTTCGGCATGCAAAATGAATCTCTATAACATAACACAATCACTTTTCCTATAAGATAACTCTTATAAAACTCATATATATTACGTATATATATATATATAATATTAAGAGGGACTGACCCAACGACTTCTATGGTAGTGGTCAAGAGATTAAAGTTGAGGGGATCTCGTCTGAACTTGTCTCTCTCGGTAATGCATATTAGAATTACGAAAATCGCCAAATAAGAGATTTGTGATAACAGAAGATTCTCCATTATACTCTTTGTTCTATTGCTCCTCTTCTTGTCTTTTTTATTATTGTCTTCTTCGTCCCTTATCGGCAAAAACCTAGTGTATGGTGGCATATACCTGTTGTTGCATAGTCAAGGAGAGGAACATACAACAACAAAGAGAGTGCATCAAATTTATATTTGTTATTCACTAAAAACATCCTAAATTAAATTTTAATCAATAAAGAATTGAAGGGAATCAATATTAATTAGTGTGAATTTATTTCCCTAAATCTATATAATTATTTTTCGATTTGGTCGAATATTAGCGTTGATGGAGAATTCAGTCGGAATTGATAAGCATACGCTATTATTTGCCGTAAATTAGAAGTTATAAAAAAGTTGTGTAATGGAAGTGTCAAAATATTATATACGCATCTAATATATTGATGCTGAAATAATACATAATTAACACATTTGTACAATTTACATAAATTTAAAAAAACTAATGCATGTAATTAAATGATTCCATTTTTTCTTTTCTCTGAAAACTATATATATTTTATATTTACTATTGTTGTTTATACAGTGAAAATAATATTAAATCAAAGAAGCACCATGTGTATATGACAAATCTTAAATTCAACTACCGGTCTTCTTTACTTTTTTTTTAATATTATATTGCGCAAATTGTGGACAAATTATTACATTTATAATAAGCAGTTGATGTGTCTAAATATATATTTTAAAGATTAGTGCACTTTGAATTTGACCGGCACAATTTTACATACATATGTAAATCATTAATTTAAATGCCTATAATGATTACTTTAAAATTTTCTCCAACTGAATGCATGTTGTATGTTGTGTAACATGCAAGCGCCATTTATTTTTTATAAGGGTACAAAATTAGCATTATAATTTAAGAAGAAAAATGGTTCTTGCGCACTCAATTTTCACTCGGTTTTTAAACTGATAATAATGTTTCAGTTATTGATATCGAACTAAGAATTTGTTACTGGTAACAGATTATTAATTTTACACGCGTAATTTATTCATAGTTAATTATGGAAAGTATGAAATCTAACATGTTTGTAGGAACAATAGACGAATGAACCGTGACCAGACATGAGAGTGTTACGGTAACAAGTTGTGTCTCTATTGGATACGGCTCATATTTCGCATGTTGACGAGAATTCTAATTTTCGGGGTCAAACAAAAAGGCAACCGGGATCCCGTAGAGACTAGGTACTGTTGTGAGCCTCTAATTTCTTTGATTTATTGTAATTTTCTTAGTAGTTTGGGCTTGGATCCATGAATAGGATTTTCTAATCTAATTATATTTTATTTGTAAATCGAGTGACTTGTATGAGTGACGGTGATGTGAATATAGACAAGCTGGACATAGTCTAAATTGGGTGAATCTCCGTGTCTATTCTCTCTTTTCCCTTTTCGTTTGCGATTTGTGAACTAGGTAGCGTTGTGTGTCTCTGATTTATTATAATTTTCTTAGTAGTTTGGGCTTGGACCCATGAATAGGGTTTTCTAATCCTAATTATATTTTCTTTGTGAATCGAGTGACTTGTATGAGTGGCGGTGAAGTGAATATAGTACAGACAACTGGACGTAGTCTAAATTGGGTGAACCAGAGTACATCTCTGTGTCTATTCTCTCTCTTTTCTCTTTTCGTTTGCGATTTGTGTGATTGTCGATTTCCAACGGTGTGTGATGACTTAGCCATTCCCGAAATCTGTGTTTGTAGGAACAACATAACCATAACTAATGTACTACTAAGTTTTAACCTTTTTTTTTGGTTAGTAGACAAGTTTTTTACAGAGGACGAAACAACAGGATCTATATAGTAATGCATCAAAACGGCTATGTATTCATGTCCTTCCCTCCCTCTCTCTAATGTATATGTATATGAAGAATGGAAATTTGCAATTTTGTATATATAGTGGAAAGAAAGAAAAGAACTTACATCATGACAACCACGAGGACCAAAATGGCAGAAGAGACGGTAGAAAGGTTGAGCACAGATTCACCTGCATGTCTTGAATTCACAGTTTGAAACATAAGTGCAACCAATTTCTGATAGAGATTTAGACCCTCCAAGTTTTCCGAGTTCAACTCCAGAGAGCACAACAGTATGAACTGTGCGGCAAACAACACAATAACAGTAATAACCAGCTGATAGCAATGGAAACGAGAAAGCATATGATAATAACCCATCTGTCTTTGGTTTTTCAATATGTAAGAGAATTCCTCTCTGTTGCTACATTTTCCCAATGCCCATATTACTAGCCTCAGGCATGGAGGGTACAACGTGTTTCCAACAAGCATAAATGGAATTAGAAGCAGAAGGAGACCTGAATTCTTCTTTAAAACTATCATGTTCTCATTCGTAGGTACAAGCCCACAATTGGCAAAACTAGAAACTATGGTAAAAACTGCAAATGTTTGTAACTTCAGGCCCTTGTTTCTGAGCATTCCTTTTGCACTTGGAACAATGCTTAAGTATAAGGACACCATGATACAACCAATAGAATGAACTATTATTAGATAACCCAAAACAACATATCCCAGATGCCTAATGGAACTGTGTTTCAGATTCAGATTGTCCACATTACCATTTTGCAAAGTAGTAACTTGGTCGTTTTTGTTCTGTGGCTCAGAATCAGTGATAGATAATACACCTAGCTCAATTTGATCCTCCCTAGAATTTGTGTTACTTCCACTGTTTTTGTTACTTTGATGCTTGGTGAAGTTAAACCAAGAAAAAACAAGTCCAAGCATGGAAGTGAAAATCTCCCCACCTAGTAACATGAGAATGGTAATAATGATAAGTTGGTCGTTGGAAAGAACCTCCATTTCCATCACTGAAAGACCAGAAACTGTGGAAGCTGAGACTGAGGTGAAGAACAAGTTTAAGTCATTAGACCAATCAGGGAAAGTTCTTGGCTTCGAGAACTTCAAAGCCAGATATCCTAACAAGGATAAGATTATGAAATAACCAAGGTGAATGAAATATGGATGTACATGGGAGACTATGAACCAATACAGATACACAATCAGGGTCTTATGGAATTGGATGAGTGAAGCTGCCTTACAGCATAGATAATGAAAAAGATGATGTAATTTTCGTCCCATATAGGCAAACCTGTTCATCATCTTTAAACTTTGCAGCAGGTAATGCTTCCAATGGGAAAGGGTATTAAAGGGTTGCTCCTGCTTTTGCTTCTGGGCTAATGCTGACATCTCCATGTTATTGGCATTCATTTGAGCATGTGGCCTCTCCAATCCATCCATCATAGTTTATAAACAAGACCTGAATACGGAACATTCTCATCAAAGTTAATAAAAAAAACAAAAAAAAACGATTTGGTGATATGTAAAGTCAGAGCTTAGAAGTTAGAACTGCCCTTGTAAGCTGCTGAGAAGTGATTATTTATTTTTTACACTGCCTCTTTAAATATACTTTAGCCAAATGTCATGTTTGTAAAAATTATTATTTTATTGTCTCTAGTTTGAATTCGTTTTTCTTATTCAAGATTTCAAATTGGAAGAATATATATATGCAGTAAAAATAACTTATTATAACTTCATTTTCTTATTCCATCTAGCAATTTATAAGCAACCATTAAGTGATATGAACTGAAAGATCATAATTTAGAGTATGCTTACAATATAGCTGACTGTGGACTATTTTTGTCGACCTCCAAAATGTTTGGAGAGCTGAGTTCAGAAGAATTCAAATAGAAAGTGACTCCAAAGCTCGGTATAATTCAGAAATCCATTAGATCCCAAAGTAGTGGCTCAAGGGCATCCTGGATTTGTTGGCCAATTATAGTCCTAACTCTCCCTCTCCCTCTTCATGAATTGCAAGTTCCTTTAGCAGTGCCTTTCCCTATTGATTGCTGCTGATTGATGTTGTGGCCAATAATGAATGTGTCTAGAGCTTCTTCTTTTTTGTGGTATAGTATTCTTGAGCCTTTGGCACTGCATAGTTGTCAAATCATAAAACAACAAAATGCGTTAGATATACGGCACTATAAACACACACATTTATTTTGTCCTCCTTTCTCCAATGATCACACTAATTCTATAGGCCGCCCCATGACCCCATCACCAATTTAACGGTATAAGATGCTTAGAGAGGAAGAAATATTCTCCTTCTACGATGGCATAAAGAATTTTTGGTATAAACATGTGAAAAGTGTCAGAGATCATGCTTTAGAAATTGCAGTTTGATATTTTTAATTATTTAAGAGTCAGTTTTCATTTCTTTTTAATGAATTATTATGTAGTGAGCAATTTACTTTTTCTGTTTTAATGGGTAATTATGTAGTGGGGAGTTTTCTTTTATACTTTGATGGGAAGTTATTTAATAATGAGCAATTTTCTTTTGTTTTATAAGTTGTATTGTCATGCATCAATCAAAATTAATACGTCATTTCTCAGTTCTATTTTTTATCACAAACCAACAAAAAGCAATCATTTTGTCTTTTGAATCAAAATCAAAATTTATAATTTTAATATTCCTTCATCATGCGAAAAAGATCAAATCAAAACAAAACAAAACAACAATGCTAACGGAACTTTTTTTTTTTGCAAAAATTTTGGTTATCAAAGAATTGAATTGTTTCTGGATTTTTTCTCTTTTTAATTTAATTTCACTGTAATTTCAGCAATGGAGTAGAAACAATGCCATGGCCAATTAAGCCAACAGTTAAGATAGAAACACCAAGCTACAGTCTTTCCAACCCATTCACTTTGACCATGGCCGTTGGCCCTTTAACCCAGAGAATAGGCTCTAAGCCGTGAAGAAAACAATGCCATCAATTTTGGAAATAACTTTCTTAGGTAGAAAAATAATTATCTTATGTAGTAAAAATGAAAGGTGGGCGATGAAAATATGTTCGAAATATCATCTTTAGAAAGGATTTAAATTCTTAATTACAGGACTCCCCTCGCAAAGTGATGAACCAATTGAAATATCTTTAAAAAAAATTACAAATGAGATCCACGGTAAGAGGAGAGAGAAAAAAATAGAGGAAGAACCCACCCATCTTTTGTGTGTATTGAAAATTTATTTCTCTTGTGCAAATGAGAGAAATATAACCCTAATTTTCTATACTTTTTCCCTCTAGTGTTCTTTCTTTTGAGAAAATCTAGTGGTCAATGGCATATTATAAAAAATTTATTTATGGCACACATTTAACTTCGATGACACTTGTTATGTTTTAATTGAATTGATATATATATATATATATATATATATATATATATATATATGTATATATATCACGGTAAATTTTCCTAATTTTTGCCCCCAGCTTATAGCCTAATACCAAGTTTCAAGGTTTCTCCATCTGAATCCCAAAAAAGGAGTCCTTTCAATGCACACGCCACTTCATTGAAAATCCATTAAATTTCGTTAGATACGAAACGAATAATGTTCAAGGATTCTATTAAAATCCACTCACTAGATGAGGTTCCATAGGAGTTGTAGATAACTTGCTCAGCAGAAAATGCACAAAACCCTGGAGCTATAGAGATAAATAAAAATACAAAAAAAAAAGGGGGGATCTATTCTTCGGAGCAAGCATATCTGACTAGACATGTTTGGTCGTTTGCAACAATATTATTACAGGACATGCTGAAACTTGACCAAATTTAAGACTCACCATGTGGGGATTGTGAGCTAGTTGTAGAGAAGTTTGATGATGACATAGGAATGGATATTGAGAGTTGAGTTGTGGAGAATGCTGTCTGGTTGGATCTCTCATCTTCCAGACCAGACCATGATTCCCTGCTATTAGGCCATTCTTCAAAGAAAGGTCGAAGAGACTGACCCTCATGCTTCCCAGTTTCTCCTGAGGCATATTCACTGGATAAAAATGAATGCTGGAGATAATCACCCTGACCCTGCAATATGGAATTATTGTTTGATCTCGATGTAGAGAACGAGGCAACTCCGGTCGGCATCGAAGTGTTTTCCAGCTGTGACTCCATCCGGAGAACCTTGTTGCTTCCTAAAGTTTTGGAAGATAAACTATGTTCACCTCCCACAGATTTAGGTCCTTGAAAATACCTGCTTGTTTCATATAAAATTACCCATAATTCAATGGTGGAAGCAAATAACAAGGTGCCTAATTGACCAAATTGAATGGTGGAAGCAAATAACCACAATGATGAGAACATATTGATAGAAAGGAAAGAGCAATAGAGTTGACAGGGTCATCAATGCAGAGCCAGCTACAAAGGTCGTATTATTCAATGGAATTGATGCATTTCAGGCCTCATTATTTTCAACAGATTTGTATTACTCAAGTATGCATTGAAGAAGAAACAATTTTTTAAAGAAATAAGCTTTTAAATTTCAAACACATACAGGGAAGCAGTGGAGATGAAACCAACAGAGGCTTAAACTTCTAAAAGTGCAATATCTTTAAATTCAAAGTCTCTCTATAACAAACTCAGCTAGAGTAAAAAACTTAAAACATAAACTCCAAGCTTTCCTTTTTTTCCTGAGAACTCTTGAGCATGTGCATCATCAACTTGGTATTTATTTTGATGTCCTACAAGATCAATTCCATTTCAGAGGACTAGAAGTACTTAAAGTCATGTAATCTGCTTTAGGTGTTAGAATGCATGTTCGTTGTCCCTTACCTTAGCATTAGGATCCTCTAAGTGCAGTTTGGATTACAGTTAATCAAGGGTTTGGATTTTTATATAGTATAAGCAATTTGATAGCAAAGCATGAATTTGGAAAAATCAAATATCGAGATTTTCATATCAATAGTCATGCACCCTGCACTTTAGAGGAGCCAAATCCCTTATCTTTGATTTTCAATTAAAAAAAGTATATCAATGCACTGTTATTGAATTTGAGAATATATGGACAGCAATCACATGAAGTGCAATCAAAAGTGATTGCAAAGGAATAAAGGAAAATACAACACTTCCTTTCCACTAAAAAGAAAATTGTAGGACATTATTCAATGCACCTACCTTTCCCGTTATCCCCACCACATGGCAGATATTGAAGAAAGACAACAAAGCCACATGTTAGGCTATTGGCATCCTAAGATGTTGCACAATGAACTTCATATTTCAATAATAAATGAAAGCAAGGGGGGAAAAAAGGCAATTAAATAACCATCTTTATCTCTCATAATTTTGCCAAAACCCCAACAAGAAGTAGTTTGTAGGGAATTTTAATTCATGAGGTTTTCCATACTCTACGTAGTCCATATGTTGTAGCATCACCAAGGCACGAAAATACAAAAAACCAAAAAAGAAGAAGAAGAGAGTTTAGGATTTGGGGAAAGAACTATAGCTCCCCACTTCAACATGACAAAACAATTTTCGTCAGAACATGAAGCAAATACAGGTAGTTTACAGCCTTGTCTTTCCTTTGTCAAAATACAGAATAAATGTAGGAGATACTTCAGCAGTAGTAGCATTCTAACAACAAATTCAAATGTTTTCTGAACTCCAGCAAATTTAACAGATAAAATAGACAACAGAAGGCAAACACAACCCCACCATCCTTAGAAATTGCTAAAGAATTTGAAAAGTGCACGAAGACAACAGGGCCCAGAACAGTGACTATAATAAAATAACCATGAAAAAGCTGCCGGTACATCATCCAATGCTTAGCTGGAATTATCAAGTATGGCAGGGGAATATATTTCTTTCTGGCAACAAATTGACAATAATATGGGCTCAAATTATAAAAACTAAGCATATCATGATCTACATAAAAGAAATTCATCTACATAGAAATAGAAATCAAAGAACTGTATCAAATTCAGATAACAATATTGAAACTCAATTACGTGCATAATTACAAGGCAGTTCCATAAAATAAGCTAAGCAATATGAGCTTAGTGATGTATTTTCATTTGAAGTATTTTTTTTCTTTTCCAAAGCAACAAGCAAATAGTGTGAGATATAATAAAGATGTCCATACCTGTATTCTTTACTTGGGATCCCATAGGGAATGGAATCCACATGATAGTGGGTTTGGTCAGTTTCAGAACCAGTACCTTGGGTATTACCAAAGGCATTTGTGGTAAGGTTCTGGAAATTCCCAGTTCCACTGCTGCCACCAGTTACAGCAAGTGATGTCTCAATTGATGATGACTGTGTCATAGTTTGTGCTTCCACAGGCTTTCTTGAACGGTTGCGGCCACGGTGCATGTGTCGTTCGCAGTACTTGGAGTCTGGGTACGCTTCCTTGGAGCACCTCCACTTTTTCCCATCAGTCCTCCTGCATCGTCCTGGCTCCGGGTCCACCTTCTTCCCATAGAAGGAACAATAACTCACTGCAAATTTACATGCTCAGTTAGTTAAGCACGTCTAATATATCACCAATATGTCACAAGTAAGATAGATCATTGGAAGCAGAACTATAGGTGAAAAACTACAGAACTGCATAGTTAATTGAGTATTACACTGAAACATTTAGTTATGTGTATAGAAAGCTGAAAAAAGGGAAACAAATAGACAATCAACAATTACTAATCTGTGTTTCAATAGTTTCATCCAGAAAGAGAAAATACATCCTTAGGAAAGATGAGGAATTTAATTGCAAAGTGCAAACCTATGACCAAGGAAGTAAGTTTAATTGAGTTGTCCTCATACCCATCAAACAGACTTGAGGTACCCCCCTACCCTACGGTGAATTCAGTGTAGGTTTTTTAGGTACAAAGGGGCAATATGCAAATGCTGTGTTTAGGTTAGGGTTGAAAGAAAGTGACTGGCGTACATAACATAAATCATAAAATGACAAAACATGTTCAGTTCTCTCTCTATATTACATTACATTACATGGAGTGAGAGTCACAAAAAGGTATAAAAAAAGGGCCTAACAAATAGAATAAATGTTTGAGAAGTAAAAGCAGAATAGTGTAGTTTAAACAAGGGAATGGATTTGATTAGAGAAAAGTGAACTCACTAGTGGGAATGGGATGATGCAACAAGGTTTGGGAAATGGAGTTGAAGCTGTTCTGAATGGGAATAACAAGATCAGGTGGCACAGGAAGACCAGCCACCATGTACTTGTAAATCAAAGCTTGGTGCTCCAGTTCCTGCCACTGAGACATTGTGAATACCCAACCATTGTTACTACTATTCATATTCATCGCTTTCTCTTCCTCTCAGATCAAACATATGCAATCACAATCACATTCCCAACCATTGAAGCTCCACACCTCTATTTTGTCCTTTTTTTATTTGTGTTTTTAGGTGAGTAGGTTTCTTCTCACTTTATTGCAACCCTCATCTACTCCTTTCTATATAACTATTATCATCACTCCTCACCTAATTACTTCTTTCATTTTTTATTATTTTTCCTCCCCTCTTTGAGTCTTCAAATTCACGCTGATACACTGTTAGAAAATGGCACAAAGGGTTTCAATTTTGAAAAGAGTTGCAAACATCCTAGTACCAATGTTTTTTTAAAAAAAAAATATGTTTCTAACAGTCAATTCCATCTAATTTTTGTGTGTGAACCAGTCAACGTGAGAAATATATTTTTCTAATTTTATATAATCATAAATCAGCAACTCACCTCATTCACTTGAAGTGAAATAGATCATTATTTTGTTAAAGAAAAAAGAAATTGATGCAAGTTATGTGAAGAAAAATTCTTTGTTTATTTAAAAAATTAGTTTAAAACCAAGTTCTGAAAAACAAAATGAAGACTTCTATTATGATTCAATTAATTAACTATGAATTTGTTAAAAATATGAATAACCTCGTAACATAATTGATATGTTCCAAGTTTTTAAAAACCTAAGTTTCATGGATCCGGATCTTCTGATGTGAAGAATCAAATGACATGGTAGAGTGAAAAATCATAACTATACAATGGTGGATCAATGGTAATAAAAGAGAAGAGAGAAAAAATAGTAAAATAGTTAATTATAAAATCATAATCATTGATTTAACTTTGTATGATTATGATCTTCTCATATGACCATGTCATGTTTTTTCTGTTTCATGATGATGGCAATGATTTCCATCATTCACCATGCCGCACCTGTCTATCTCCAATATCAATATGTTCACCACTTTACCTAATCAATGTATTAAAAATGATTTAAAATTAGCGAGAATATGTTTCTCCTTTATTAGGAACACAATGAAATACCTACAGACACATAATTTAATGGGCCCATTGTGAAAAAATAAAATAAAAATCATCACAACGAGTCTGCAAGAATGCTTTTGTGTTTCGGAGAAACACATTCCCCTAAAATAAATCAAGCAAGCTTCAATATGCCGTAAGTAGAGTTTTTTTTATAAAGGATATTCAACACATTGAAAAAGAAATACCATGATGATGATATAAATATGGAGAATGACCCGTTTATAAATTATTATTTTTTATAAATTACACTGAGTATGATCAGTCATCTTTAGTGTACTTTATAAAAAATTTATAAATATAACTTTCCCCGTAGAAAACACAACTTTAGTGAACAGTGAAAATTGGTTGAAGTGGTACCCAATTCTTATCAACATGGTATGTGCCCCCAATCGTTTTGTACTAAGAAATAGTCCTCCAATCCTAGTCAATTATTTGTATATTTTTCTTACCTTTCATTGGTTCCTTCCATGATTATGCTTGGGGTTAAGGGAAGAGGAAAATGTCCCAAAAGCTTATCACATGTCCCCTCTTCACCCTCACCCACCTCTTGTTGCCACCCCTTTAGCTGACAGCAACCACACGTGATGGGGCGGAAGAAGGCCTGGCCCATAGGCCCAAAGCACGAAGTGAAAAATGAAAATGAAAATGAAAATTTGAATGGAGGAAGCCACCCTTTGGTTGCTGGAATACTGGTGACATTCGACGTGCGGGGCCTATCAATATTTCGCGAAATCCAAATCTCAATGAAATTTCCAAAAATGTGGTCCAAATCAATGCAATGTGAATGCCCGAGATTCTATTTTTGGGGTTCTGCATCAATATCACTGCCTATGTACGATGTACCTGTAGCTGTAGGGACTGTATTATTACTATTATATATGAATGAATGATTAATGAACGAGACCAAAGTTTCACAACTCATGGTCATGAATGGATGGCTTAATTATTCATTGCTAAGCAACCCATACTTTATTTCATTCATGGATGGACCACACCCCTATCTTCAATTTAGCACCTACCATTTCTCTGTTCCTCTTTGTGTTTTGTGTGCTTTGCTTGATTTTATTGTCACTTCTTACGAGTTAGGACATGCTTCGCGCGCCAACAGCACCTTCTGAGCAATACGAGAAACACGTCTATTATTTGCATTCAATAAGAAATGAATATATCACTTGTGTTTTGTTTATGTATGCCAAAAACAAGTCATATCGCTAGCTCTTTGTGGTTCTAATTTCGCATATGACAAAGACACAACAAAGGTTTGGAAGTAATTTTTTTTCTCCTCCTTTCTTTGCTGAAATTACTTCATTGTTTTTATTTTTCTTGCAAAACTGAATCAATGATATTCTCTTACAAAGATCATGGAAAAACATACAATGGTCAAATAAATTAGTTTGTGTTTTGGAATGAACATTGATGGTCTAGCAGGATAGCTAGTATTTGTATCTACGGAGTTTATGGTAAAGATGACAGACAATGAGAGGTCATGTACTTAGGCCAAAGTCCGATGGTATGAACAAGGGATGTGTATAGGATGTGCTATGGGCAGTGGATAGGATGTGCTAGATGAGTTATCATATGATAACCTTTATTAGCTATAAGAGGTTATATATAGATGAGATGTACCAGGAGGTTGTGCCCCTAATGGATAGTTTGCAGGTGACTTAATGACATGATCCAATGCTTAGTGGGTAGTTAACGATAATGGATGTAAGTAATGGGAGAGTGATGTGATGAGATGCTCCATGTAGTGGGGATAGAAAATGGGTACCACATAAGTGGTCGATAACAGTTTGCTAATAGGTTTTTGACACGTTTCATTATATTTTTGTTACTTAAATGATTTCCATAGGTGAAAACTAATTCAGTAACGTTGATGTGGATTTAAACACAAAATGACATTTATGTCTCATGACAGTTCCCACTTCCAAAAAATTGTTTGAGAATAATTTGTGTAGACACATTATTAAAAAAAAATTAGTTGTATTGTCACATTGTAAATTTGTAATTGTAAAAATAATAATAATATTATTACTGGATCAAGAAAAGTATTATTCAATATGTGTTGCTTCAGTAAAAATGTTAAAAGTATTAACAAAATTAAAACAATCATTGCCTACATAACTAGAAAGGGGGTAAGAACGTATTCCAAAAAAGAAAGAAAGAAAGGGGGTAAGAACTTTTTCTTTTCACATGAGAATATCTCCATGGAGGGATTTACATTCGAGTGATTTCATCATCTTATGTTATGCTACTGTATGTATATATCATGTTGGCTATGTGACACTATGCTGATAAAATTTTAATGGACTTTCTGTCTGAGTTGATCACTTGGTGATATGTATTGGGCTTCCTTTGTCCGAGTTGGTCTTTTGTGGTCTTGTTATTTTCTTTCTATTTCTTGGGCTTAGGCCTTTTTTCTGAACTAGAAAATGTTGATAACTGGGAAGATTTTCTGCATTTGTTGAAATTGTTGTCTTTTTGGTATCCTTGAAATTGT
Source organism: Gastrolobium villosum (assembly GCA_032173675.1). Classification (NCBI taxonomy): domain Eukaryota; kingdom Viridiplantae; phylum Streptophyta; class Magnoliopsida; order Fabales; family Fabaceae; genus Gastrolobium; species Gastrolobium villosum. The sequence continues at coordinate 107,970 of JAVKPL010004567.1, forward strand.
TGTCTTAATTGGAAATACGACGAGTCTATCATTCTGAATTGTCAAGAATTAGGATAATTATCAACGTAATTTGTGACCCCTACTATTTGGTTTGCTAATTTGGTAAGCAATCTCTCTAAAATATATAATATAAAGAAATAGAAAAATATTTCTGCCTTTGTTACAGAATATTTTTCTGTCATATTTTCATAAAAATAAATAGATCTCAACGAATGTAGCAGTGAAACTTTTTTTTATAGTAAAAACATAAATATTAAACTCTTAAATAAATATCCCGTCAATTAATACTTTTCTACATAAGAAATATATCATCGTTATCCCGTCAGGTCATATAGAAATATGATCTACATAAGAGTTAATAGATCATATATTTCTTAATTAACTCTTAATATGATCTACATGATATATGATCTACATAAGAGTTAATAAGTCATACTTTTCTACATAATGTCTATATGATAACGATGAAATATCTCCAAAAAAATAAAATAAGAAATAACGATGATATATGATCTACATAATTTGTAAAGTTACAAAAGCACATGATAATTTCTCAAAACGATGGGATGGAACTTGGGATAGCATAGCAGAATGGTGAATGTGCATTAACGTGTTATCCAGCTGTTACAAATATACGCGTCAAGATAAAAGAAAGGAAAAACTTTATTTTTACTTATGATTTAATGGAGTATCACTTAACATTTTGTAATTTCAAATTTAATATTCATATTCGTTGTGGTTAAACACCTCTCTACTAACAAAGATATATCACTTAGGCTGTGATGAATGATCATCATATAAATATAGTTTTTTTTTTTCAATTTTTATTTTATATAATTATGGTATTATCAAATAGACTTTTAATAAAATTAATTATAAATGAATAAATTTAAAAAAAATTATATATATTTTTTGAAATTACTTTAAAGATATGTTAAATTTTTTTAGTTATGTAAGATTATATATTTAAAATTAAGAATATTATTCAAAATAAATTAAGATGCATTAGTTAAATAAATTATTTATTGCTTACCAAAAAAAATTACTTATTTTTTTTAAATATTATAAATATATCAAATAAAATAAATAAATAAAATAAAACAATATTTATTAAAATTTATTTTTACGAAAAAAATATAAGAACAAAAGATTTAAGTACATATCATTTGATGAATTTAATTCAAATAAAATAAAATATTTATTTTGGTTACCAAAAAAAAAAATTTATTTATTTTATTGTAATCAAATCCCTATATAATAGATTTTGTTCTATTATTAATTCTAAGTAAGGGTGAAATGCATCTTAATGAATTTTAATTAAGGGAATCATAATTATAGAAAAATGGATCATGGTATAAATAAGGGAATTGCTTCATTTCGTATCTTAACTGATCAATTCCTATAAATAAGGGAATTATCGGTATAACTAATGGAAAAAAAGTGTCTATTATCTTAAAGATGTAAAGTTGTGTTATTTTAAGTGAAAATATTAAGAATTACTTATCTACCCTTAGCATTAAAATATGAAAATTTATAAATAAGAATCATTAAAATATAATAATTATATTAATTTTTTAAAAAGGGTAAAATGATAAAAATATGTCATTTAAAAGGGCATTTTCCACTTACCATTATCATAACTAATATATAGAAATAAATATAATATTTTGATTTTCTTTAAACGCGAAGGACACAATTTTTTTTTTCTCACACCCAAAATCACAAAGCCTTTGAATTTTAATAAGACAAAATATTATATCCAAACATAACAAATAATAAATTATATATACATATATATTTATTTATAACTATAATAGCTATATGTGATACTTTCAATTATAAGGGATTAAATGATTTTTTTTAACACTGACATGAGCAAATGAAAATTGGAAAAAAATGTTTCTCCTTTTAAATGACATAATTTATATCATAAAAGGAAAAACACTTTTTACATAACTAATATATAGAAATAAATATAATATTTTGATTTTCTTTATATTTTTTTTTCTCACACCCAAAATCACATAGTTTTTAGGTAATAAGACAAAATATTATATCCAAACATAACAAATAATAAATTATATATACATATATATTTATTTATAACTATAATAGCTATATGTGATGCTTTGCAATTATAAAGGGATTAAATGATTTTATTTTTTTTATACAATGGATATGAGCAAATGAAAATTAAGTCATCCAAGTAAAAACAATGGGTTGGGGTAGGTGAATGGGGGGTGAACGTGCATTAACTCTTTATCCAGCTGTTGCACTATATACGCGTCAAGTATAAAAGAAAATGCTTTGCTTAATTTGGAATTTTTTTTTTTTTGGTGAAAGCTTTAGTTGGAATTTTTTTTTTTTTGGTAAAAGACTTTAGTTGGAATTTTACTTTTGTTTAGATTGCTATATAATCGCCCACGCTGTCGGTGTGCATGTGCGTTACCCCTAAATCGTCGCAAGTAACTGTGCTTGAAATCCTTCCACTCTTTTTCTTATTTTTTCTCGAAACAAGTCATAACACACACTTGTCTCCTACGGTTTTCTTCCACCACTCCTTTCTTTCTGGTACTCTTTCTCTTCATTTCCGATTTAATTTCATTCTCTCATATTTTCAATTTTGTGATTTTTTTTTTCCCTCCTTAAAATTGACTCATTTCATTTACATTACAGTAACCGTTCTCCTTGTGATGATTGTTATTTTCTTCTTCTTAATAATTGATTTATTGTGAACAGTGAGAGATGAGTTTGAGTAATGGGAAAATTCACCCAGCATCTGTTGAGAATGATGAGAAGCGGTTCAAGATCTTCGTTGGTTATGACCCTCGTGAAGATATTGCCTTTCAGGTATGTCGCCATTCTATATTGAAAAGGTCTTCAATTCCTGTTGAGATCGTACCAATTGTGCAGTCAGATCTGAGAAAAACTGGCTTGTATTGGCGTGAGAGGGGTCAATTTGAGAGCACTGAGTTCTCCTTTTCAAGATTCTTGACACCGCACTTGGCCAATTACCAAGGTTGGGCCATGTTTGTTGATTGTGATTTTCTCTACCTCGCTGATATTAAGGAATTGATGGATTTGATTGAGGATGAGTATGCTGTTATGTGTGTTCAGCATGATTATACTCCAAAGGAAACCACTAAAATGGATGGGGCAGTGCAAACTGTGTACCCTAGAAAGAATTGGTCTTCAATGGTCTTGTATAACTGTGCTCACCCTAAGAACCGTGTTCTCACTCCTGATACTGTGAATACACAGACTGGTGCTTTTCTTCATAGGTTTCAATGGCTTGAGGATGCTGAAATTGGGTCTGTGCCATTTGTTTGGAATTTTCTTGAGGGACATAACAAGGTTGTTGAGAATGATCCCACTACTTTACCAAAGGCTATCCATTATACTCGTGGAGGGCCTTGGTTTGAAGCTTGGAAGAATTGTGAATTTGCTGATCTCTGGCTGAATGAAAAGGAAGAATACCTGAAACAAGCCAAAGAGGATTCTACTACGGATTAGATATTGAATCAGCTTATGAGTTATGTTATGACATCATGCATGCATTCAGATACTGTAGGCTTGTCGTTTGTTAAGAGTCAATTATGGCCTTTTGTTATTCTTTATTTCAAATTCGTTATGCAAAATCCAGATCTGCTGATGCAGGTTATGAGAATAGGAGTATAAGCAGTGCTAGTCATATCTTTATGGTTAGTATTCTTTACCGTATTACGTTACATTTACATTGGCATTTCAGAGCAAATGCCTTTTATGAAGAAGTATTTCATTTTTTATTTGTTTAGTGGCCTCCTCCGTATGCCCTTTTAGGAGGTAAAAGTACAACTCTGTATTTGAATATTTTAATGAAGGCTTCAATGTTACAATTATGTATTGTTCTTTGCTTTTAATTTATGCACGTTCATTAGATGAGCTCCAATATACGTTCCAGCTTCTGCCTGCTGTATAGGTTTTCTTCAGAATGAGAACGTAGAAAATGCATACAGCATAGTGAGATTGCAAAAAATGCAGACTTCATAAACAGACTTTCGGTCCAAATTTTGAAATGGGACATAGTGACGGAGCATGATTTGGTTCGTCTTGCATAAGTGATGTCTAAAGTTAGCGGAGTTGAAATTGATCAATTACTGAAAGCAAGAGTATGGATCCAAAAACTGCAATCACATTAGTTTTTTACTGTCCGGAAGAACATGGGATGAAGTCATGCTACCAGACATTTGGGTGTCGTACTGAAATGGTATGCAAATATCTTGCCCAAAGACTTAATATATATATATATAGGCTTATCATTTCTCTAGCTGTCGGAGATAACTTTATCTCTGGCTACTAAATCATAACCGTACAAAAATGGATCAATGGTGATAAAAAAAGAGAGAAAAAGAGAATCATAACTATTCAAAGGTGAATCAATAAATATAAGGAAATAAATAATCAAAACGACGTAGTTTTGGGGTGGTCGGAGATAAACTTATCTCGAGCAGATTGAGAAATGTTTTTCCTTATATATATATATATATATATGTATTATTTTAATCCATTGGTGGCATAATTCTTAAATTATGATTTCTTTATTTTATAGTATAGCTTGTTCCCCAGCTCCATCTTATCCACATAGGGAAGAAATGTACTTACATAAATTATGCAAGATCTGGACATAACCTAAACCGTTTATAAAAAATTATTATGAGACTAAGATTTTTTCTGATAGGTTGTCTTGATATGAGATGTATACCAGTATAACCTTATATAAATATCATTACCTAGTAAAATATATTGAAAACTTGGGATCATCTCTTTGACAGTTATTGCGTGCCTGTTTTCATTCATGATTAAATATCAGTGGAGAGTAGTGTAAGTTTCTGAGGATCTGTAGTAAGAATGTAAGACAATCTGAAGCATAAGAAGCATCATTTTGATGACGTTCTCAGATTAATTAACAGTACTCTATGTTTGTTTCCTTGGTTTGATGTGTGCTGTTGGATGGATCTTGGTTTTTTTTTTTTCTGTGTTTGTTTAAGCAACTACTTTTAGAAAAAGAAGCCACTAGTGACTATAATAAGGTTATTTGAAGACATAATAGCGGATAGTGAGTATTAAGCCGAACATCAAATTCAATGGTCCACTCCGGAACAACAGTAATACAAAATAATTGCATATTTGCATGCATCCGACCTCGATGCATTACGTCAAACTGATTATAAGAATGTTCGAATAATTGCTTCTTTTTTCTTAGATTGAGACATATAATGTAAAAGCATAGTTTTACTTTCACAAATAGAAATAGAACATGGAAGAAGGTTCAGGAGCTAAAATCAAGATTTTACGTGGAAGCTATTTCACATGTTTACCACCACACACGATAACATTGTGAAGATGACTCATCTTGATCAATTTTGCCCAACGAGTAATGGGCTTAAGGCATGAAATCAAGAAAGTCTCGGAGTTGCTGCAATTTGGTTTATCTACATTCATCCACCAGCAAATATTTGGTAATATTTGTGAAAGAAAAAATGGCCGACCATGAAATCAATCTCATGCCCCTAGTTGCTGCAAATTTGGTTTATCTACATTCATCCACCAGCAATTATTTGGTAATATTTGTGAAAGAAAAAAAAAAAACTTTTTTACGTTGTCATATAATATTATATTGTAATATCATTTGATGAATTTAATACTTGATGTATTATTAAATTCATTAAATAACATGACAAAACATCATTCGAAGAATTGGCATGACAATATGCTTTTAGTACAATTGACAGTTGAAGGCAAAGTAGAGGTACTGATCGTAATGAATTGGCATACTTTCATGTCATAAGATAAATCAATTCTTTGAATAGGAATGCCGTTATTAACATTCATAAAATCATCATGATGGTTTAGCAGCATCTTCAATTCTAAGCTTCCTTTGATATACAATTAATTGGATAAGGAAATGTGGAAAACAGAACTTAATCTACAAAAGAGCAAAGAATAAACTTATCTTCTGATTATAAACATATTAACACTCAATAAATGCCTAGAGACCTAACATTTTTTTCTTTTTAAATTTTTCTATCAGATCTTCTTCAGATGGAATCTCAGCACCACCTTCTGTGGTGGTGGACCACCATTCCATGATTTCTTCCTGCAAAAAGGGAGAGAAAAGAGTATAAGCTGAAGTAGAAGCAATACCTGAAAAAAATAATTAGAAAACCATTCCATGAGTTAATGCTGTTCTTGTAAATCACCATTCTTCATCAAAATTAAATTCTATAATATCCAACAGTGGACACATCGGGAAACAATATATATAAACAACATAATGAAGTAATTATTGAGTGTTTGATATCATAGCATTATATGTTTTAGATCCTACACTTCAGCTGATAACAATTTGCCATGCATGATTAAATAAACCAATCATAAAATGTCAGCTATGCTTTAGTTTAAATTTCTTTGAAAACTTAGGACACTTAAAATGTCTAGTCATTCAACATTAATTGGCTATAAAAAATGAACATGGGATATTTGCATGTGCTCGTGCATGCTACTTGTTCATTACTCAGTAACCACAAGAATATTATCCCATCCAGTATAATTTATTAGAGCCTGAATTTCACAGGAGTTTATGGAGTAAAAATGACATGGAAACCACTAATAGGTACACAATGCTAACTAGCAGAGAAGCTAATAACTAATCATTGATAATTACCTGAAGAAAATCATTATTGGATATATAGTGACTTTCGACCATACACTTGAATCTCCCTACTTTCACAGAGACAGATTTTCTTGTATTCTTCTCTGAATCCTGTCTTTGGGTCTCTGTCAATACACCAGAACAAGAAAGAATTAAAAAACAAAAATAAAAGGAATAAAAACAGCAGTCATGACTTGAACCAAAATAAAAAAATATGAACAGCAGTCATTGCCTCATCAAACTAAAGAAAAACCTCAGGGATAATATAATGTGGTCAAGTAACATAATTCACATGTAAAGAACAAGGTGTGATTTTAGTTATACCATTTATATATGCCACATGGTATCCAGTTCCCCCAAGTCCTTCTTCCCACTTCCCAAGCCGCAGGCGCAAGAAGAAGCCATCAAGTTGTGATACTGACCCATGAGCATTTATCCATCTGATGTAAAAGACATTCTGTTAAGTAAATGTCGCAAAGATCCAATTATGTAAGTGACAATTTTTGACACTCCGGTTATATGAACATTAGCAATATGGAGGCTCCTTTCATATCAATACCAAGAGTCATAAGCAGTGCTTGTAAATTGGTACGAACACAATAAATAAAAATTAGGAAATTGGCTTTACTGAGGAAGCTTGACCTCAAATGGCTTTACTGAGGAAGCCTAACCTCTTGCACAAGTGACTTTTGGGATAACTTTTCTAATCTGATCTGAGACTTTTATTCAAATACTTGAAGATTTAAATAGATAATACAAGACAACTTTAAAATAACTGCCCACTAACACTAAATAGGCTCCACTAATAGCCATGACCTATTCTTTAGGAAAGTTAAAACTCAAATAACTACCCACTACTTAAACAACTCAACAATTCAGAAAATATTAAAATAATAAAATAAAGAACCGTAACATAAATAGATATTTTATAGGTAACTTTTAGTGGCATATAAATATTCTCATTTTCTGTTATTATTCCCAATCTTTTGATTTCTAGCACCATTCTTGCACTTGGTGATTGTTGGAATGTAGCAATTTGAAATTCAAAATAGATAGAATCAGAAGTTTGTTTCCTTTAGAATCAGAAGTTTGTTTCCTTTATTTTATCTAGTTTGTTAGGATTTTGAATGTACAGTTTGTGTATAAATACACATCTGATTATGAGGAAAAAAATGAATGAAAGAGAAGTATTACGGTATTAAGAATTTGACATGGTATCAGAGAAAATTTTTCACCCTCCATGAATGGAGTATCCGCTGCCATCATTTTTTTAAAATCTCTTGATCATCCAGATCTCCTTTGCATATGTACCTTTTCCCCTTCCTTCCTCCGGTTCACTCTTTTGAATTTTCCGGATTTTCTTCTCTTTTTCTTACTTACTTGCTGCTACTGTGAAGCCCCGAATCGTCATAATCTTTTTATACACCATTTTTTAACTGTATTCGTATTGTTCATTTTCTTCTTCAATGGCCAACTCTGCTTCTGAAAACTCCAAACCTCTTCATGTTCCCCAAAACATTATTCTACGCAAAGATCCCAAATTGAATTGTTGAATTTTCTGAATTGTTGAATTTTTGAATTGTTGAATTTTCTGAATTGTTGAATTTTCTGAATTGTTGAATTTTTGAATTGTTGAATTTTCTGAATTGTTGAATTGTTGAATTCAAACTCTCCACCTTCACATTATATTGTTGAATTTTCTCTCTCTGCTTCTTCACTCTCTCTCACTCTCTAGAATCTCTCTATTTTCCCGCTTTCTCTTTCTATAATGGCTACTTTTACTGTCGCGTCTCTTTTCTCCTTCCAAATCTTGTTTCTAATCGAACCGAACCACTTCCGAATCGAACCAATTTTGAATCGAACCGAACCACTTCCGAATCTTGTTTCTTCCGGCCGTGATTTCATCTTCTTCGGTGATTTATTATTTTTATTTTGATTTTCTTTTATGGTTTGTATTTGGTCAATTTTATTTTATTCCCACATATGTTTGTGGTGTTATTCAAGTCTGATTTGACTTGTATTTGGTTTGCCATTGTTTGGCTTTAATTTTGGCTTCCTATTCAGGGGGAGCATGGTTCATGTTGCCGATGTTCATTTCAGAACATTTGATTTTGTCGATGTCCATCCCGGCACCATTTATATTTGGTGGCTGATGTCCATGCCAGCCCTTCCTTCCTTAGCTGATGTTCATTCCAGCACATTCTCTTTACCAACTCTTCAGAATGATGATCATTACAGTTGATTTGTTGTGCTACCGATTTCTCCGACTTGTATTCCATGAAGCTTCATTTTAATTCTTCCTAAGATGAAGTCTCTCTTCATCTTAGGGAGGGAGTAGTAGAGATATAGATAATATTTTATTTTAGTTTATTATATTTTTTATTTTTCTTTAGGGTGAGTTGTAGAGTTGTTACAACCCCGCTCGTTTATTTTATGTTTCTTATTTATATATGTTCAAGCTTGTTGCTTATGATGTATACGCTCCAGCTTGAAGATCGATTGGCAGATGTACTGACCAGCAATTTCTGGAAGTGTTTGAAGAAACAATTAGCAAGTTAGGCATGATTGACATCCATGCACCAACTTGAGGGGGAGTGTTGGAATGTAGCAATTTGAAATTCAAAATAGATAGAATCAGAAGTTTGTTTCCTTTAGAATCAGAAGTTTGTTTCCTTTATTTTATCTAGTTTGTTAGGATTTTGAATGTACAATTTGTGTATAAATACACATCTGATTATGAGGAAAAAAATGAATGAAAGAGAAGTATTACGGTATTAAGAATTTGACAGTGATTGTATGCCTGTTTTGTTGATACATGCTTTGTCTTTTAAGTTAATCCATTTGCTGGTCAACTTATCTTCTATTTCAGTTAAATTTTACCCGTTGATTTTGTTAGATTGCTTTATATTTCCGCTGGCGCAAGACTAATTGTGAACATCTTCGAAGAGTTGCATTATAATTGTTTATAATCACTCTTTCATGAAAAAATGGAAAATTGTAATCACCCAGATCACCTATTTTTCTGTGTATATTCAATTTTCTATGATCATAGGTGAGAAAGGAGGAGTTAAGAGTGACCTAATGATAAGACAAATTCAAAAATATTTATAATTCTTGTTTGCAAAGATATTCCCCCCTCAATGAAGATGGGTTCTTTGAATAGTTCGTGAAAGGGTTGCAGGTATAATAGTTCTTTTCAAGAGAAACAATGAAACGCTGGAAAAGAAAATTGTCAAACAGCTGAAAAGAAGAAGGTACTCTAATATATATCTGACATCTAGCCATTTACCAATGCATTATGATTTAAGCACTAATACTGGGATTATGATATCCTTGGTTTAATTAAGCAATTGACCAAGGTTTTTTTTAGTTTTATGCATTATACATGGACCATAAAACCACACAATAACTAGCTTTACTACTCGAAATGGCAATATGACATAGTATAAGTTAGTTGGCTTGCATTACTTACTTCAGGATGTCAGTGCGGGACAATTGAAGCTTTTTCACTGCATCAAAGATTCCCTTTGGCACGTGTGGAATCTGCTTTTCAGCCAACCTGGATGGAGATGTTATAGGATTTTCTTTGAATTTGTTTTCCTCTGAACTTGAACCACAGTATCTCTTTAATGATGCATTGCACCCTATCTTGGAGGTTATAATTTCATTTGATTTCTGCTTCAAATTAATATTTCTCTCTTCTTGGTGATCAGTTCCATCATTCATAGAATCGCCAGATAAAGTTCGGTCATGCTCATCAGTCAGAAGCCTGGCACTCCCTTCATTGCTTGGGATAAAATGTTTTCCACTAGGAATACAATCACTGATCAAGGCATTAGCTTCAAATTCATGTTTCCTGGGACATGAAATTGCCCAGTGGTTGGGCTGAAAACATTTAATGCACACACAAGGAAGTTCTTCCAATCCTCCATACAAATTTATATTCTTCTGAAGATCTTCTAGCTCACCTTTTGCATTAGCTGAGCAATCAGTGAGTTGGTGACCTCTTCTCCCACAAAACAAACAAAACATATTTACCTGTGTGGTACTATCTCTTCTGTTTGTCAGCATGATATTTTTTATGGCACCAAATCTCCTTGCAAACATTGAAGCCATTAGCTCTGGATTTCTGAATCCTAAGGAAGATGAAAGGGGGTTGAGCTTATGCTTTGATTTATGATCGTTATTTACCTCATCTTCCTTAAGACCAGTGGAAGCCTCTCTGTCATCAACAGGTTGTTCTCTAGTCTCTTCCATTTTGCAGTTGTTCAAATAAGATATGTTTTTATGGGAATGGGGAAGCTTTGAGCAATCAGTGGAGTGGACTTGAGATCCACCTCTCTCATTGAGGTGATCAGAAATAATCAAGGGGGCAGTGGATTTCGGTGTAAATCGAGTTATCCACAGACTTCCAAAATTATCACTTCTGTGACAGATATTCTCTGCTTCCTTTCTCTCAGGTAGTACAGTGGAAATGACATTCCCAGTATTATTTGTATTTTTTCTTGTTGAATATGAATGTGATGCCATTTCTTCTTTGTCCATACTAAGGCCCAAGATGGAACAATTTTCATTCTCCACTGGGTTATTGTTGCTGCTTTCATGACTCTGAAAAAAATTTAGAGGTTTAATATTAGGCTTTGAGGATGGACCAGCATCATATCCCCCAGTAGATGCTTCAAACTTACTTGATTGCAAATACTGTTTGGAAAGGTTATTTTTCTCTGCAAAACAGGTTATTGGAGTAGCATCTATTCCATGTACCATGTTACCTGGCTCTAAATCCTCATTACCCTCTCCTTCTTGATGAGACATTCTTGTTCCTCCATTCTTTAAGCTTGGACAATATATGGACTGAAAAATGGATTTGAATCCTGTATTTTTTGGATCAGGATCTCGATTCATATTGCATGTGATAAGTTTCTTGTCAGGCCGTAGATTATGAGAATCTGGATTCGCAAGAGTAAGAGCCAAAGTGTTTGAATCATGTTGAATTGATTGTGAGAGTCCTTTCACCATGTTCGAAATCCAGTTCATGAATGAGCTATCCTGTTTAAGGTATGATTTGGAACCAGAAGTTTCTTCAATTTCCTTTTTGACTCTTTTACTCCGAATTATCAACTGCTGTTGAAAGTTATGTCTCTTCTTACCTGTTGGAAAAACCCCAGCACTGTTACAGCTTTCAACACTTGAATGGCTGTCATTCTCCTCCTTTGCTAATCTTACATTCGCATCCCCATCTGATAAGGACTTTTCCTTGCCTTTGTCTATTGTCATATGAATTCTGCTATTACATGGAGAATGCAAAACTGGAAGAATCTTATCACATGGTTGCATCATTTCATTGTCCTGAGATTTGTTTTTTATCTCATTCACAAGAACCCCGCTTGTTGCAGCACAAGCAGCTTCACAGTTGATAGTTTGTAAATCATTCTCAGCACTATATTCCAGTTTTACTAAAGGACTCCTGCTGGAGGATGTTAAATTAGTTCCTGGAGCACCAGAGCCTTTATATTCAATCATAGGTTCAACCATAGTATGCAAATTGTCAACTGTTACAAATGCCCTTTTTCCAATACCAATATCGGTGCCTCCATTGGAACGTCTCCTTGGTGAAGGATTTTGCTCCATGCTAGTTTTCGGTTCAGCTGATTGAAGTAATAAATTATCAAATGACCTTTGGTCAACCTGATCTGCAGGAAAATCAGGATGCAGAATACAATTAAGGTATGCACAAAAGTAAGAACTTGAATTTTTCTTTAACAAAAATTAAAATTTCTATAAATTTTCTTCTTTAAACATAAAGGATATGTTACAAATTTTGGAACCTACATAAACAACCAGCTGAACAATCAGGTATCCTATTATCCAGGTACATTGATATAAACCAGCAACAAATATCAAACAATTAGAATGTGTTCCAAACATGAGTAATAAATATCCTGAAATCCATGGATTCTTATCTCCGGAGTACTAAAGAAGTATGATGAAATCCAGTGTGGTCAAAGGCACCTAAAGACGCGCTAAGGTGATAGGCTAGCCGCTAGCCTTTCTGGATAACAGTTAAAACTGTAAAACCAGCCATCTAATTTGTCATCTATGATAATAAAGGAGGTAAAATAGTGAAAACGTTAAAAGAATAACTAGTACTAGCAAGCAGCTTAGGCTTTGTGAACTCTACATTATAATCTTTTGTTTTTAATACAAATGTTATGCTTCAGTAGTTAATTTATATGGAAAATCAAGCCAAATCAGTCAAATATTTTACTGTTTCCATGTTTTTTATGTTCACACCATTTTTTTAAGTAAGGTGTGTGCTTTTTAGTGGCTCTTGCATCAAGGCATTAAAACTCAGCACCTTAAGGGCGTCTTTCACTTTTAACTACATTGATGACAGCACATACCTGAAATAGCAGCAAGTTTGTTTCCTTCTATCCCAGACATTTTATCAGTTCCAATGTTGGCTTCATCACCTGTATTCTTCTCCCAAGCGTTCATTAGATTCATGTTTTGATCGTTAGGGAAATCAGGTGCTCTTTCTGCAGTAATCATTTTCTCCTCATTACCACCAGATCCTGCCAATCAAAGTTCTGTAGGATTGAGAAAATGATTCCAGGAAACTAAGCAAACTCATAATTCCCAAACTTATTGAAGATTTTGCCCTTACCTGTATTATTTTCTTCATGGGATTTACACTCTGGCTTGACACTTGAATCACTTTTTGGATGCATAGTGAGAGTATCTGTTGCAGCAATATCACTTTTGGAGCATATGACAACTAAGGGTTTTACAAAAACATCATCTATAGATTTATCAGTGATAGACCTGCCACCAGTAACACTCTGTGGCTGAGCAAGAACCATACAACTTGGTCTAACATCCCGAAAAAGGGAATTGTTTTTATCAGCAAAGCTTGAATCGGCACATTTAAGACTCAAACCTTTATCTGGAGACCAAACTATTTCAGATAGGGCATCAGTGGCAGCAAATGTCATATCTGCCTTGGAAGCTGCATTTGCACCTGCACCTGAGTCATTTTTCAAATTTTTCCAAATGCACTGGTTAGCATTATTCAGAAAAAGTTCAAAATCAGTCTTTGGTATTATTTTCTTGTTTTCTGCACTCATCTTCAGAAGGATAAACTCTTCACAAAAAGGTCCTGAAATATTATTACAATCAAAATTAACCTTCTCTGTAGTACTTAAAATGAGAGCTCTAAGTTAAGGGTATATGTAACACTGTAAATGTTATCAACTAGTTCCATAGCACTAAGCCTTACACCAAATTACTTGACTGGATTGTAGGTTACTCATTAATCAGTTTTCTGAGAGATGCACTTATTAGAAGGCAAGTTGGAACACATACATTTGTTTCACTTTCACCTATTTCAACAAGCAATTGTTATAACTTTTTCCTGCGACACACTTAATTCAGATGTTTGATTTAATTTACTAGCATGGCCAAACTCTTTCACAAATACAAAAAGTAATTACATTTACAATATTAAGTGAATCTTATAAAATTTGTGAGGAGACTAAAAGGAGAAACGACAAGCATTAAGCATTTATCAAAATAAGCAGGATAACATGCAGGTTGCAATGTAGTTGAAAATGATTCTTGCCATGGATAATGTCAAGGGTCAGTCATACCAAAAGCTCAAATTGTTAGGCACAGGGTAATGAATGGTTTTCATCTCTAAATGCTTCCTCATAACACAGCCCTATGGCCATCCTGTGGGCTTGACGTGTGGACAAAAAACAGGATCACCATTACCAGACAAAGAATGGGAGCAGCAAGGATTCAACTCTTGACCACTTGGCCTTGAAGATGCACTAATATAAGGACCAGCAATACAAAAGCTTAAGTTGTAAGGTGCAGGCCACCTTGGCTGGTTTTTTCCCCCCTCTAAAGTATAGTCTGTATACATATGGCAATCACCATTACTACAAAAATATAATAGCAAGAAAAATAACACAGTCTAGACAATAATATCTTGGTATAAAAGGAAAACTCAGGATTATCCTGGAAACAAGATTTCATCTGAATTATGATAATATAGAAACACAAGCCAACATATTTTTGTCCCAGGATCGAAAATTGTTGGTAAGAATAAACTAAATCCTGCTGGACATTAAATATCTATAGGTAAAACTCTAAGGTCACCCTAACATCCAAAATGTTTCTGCACTCCATTGTTTCTTATTGTTACCCTAAAATCCAAAAATACAAGCATGTGTTGCAGATAAACCTTTGTTCAAGGTAATCCCCAAGGGTAGCTCAGTTGGCAACTGAGCTCCCAAGGGTTTGCTTGAGTCAAGGTTCACATCCTGCCTCAAGCAAATTTTTGGAAAATCAAAATGTTTCTAGGGCAGAGTTACCCTAACATCCAAAAACACAAGCATGTGTTGCAGATAAACCTTCCAACGGTAGGGAAGGATCAATTCAGTTGCACAGCTATTCAAAGTTAATATTTTTTTTATTCTTTTTCCAATTGGGTATAGAAAAGTTCATCCCATGAGGCAGTAGCAGCAATACAAAGTCATAAAGCGGGTTATACCAAAAAAAAAAAAAACCTTTGTTCAAGGTATCATCTAAGGATCAATTCAGTTTAACAGCTATTCAAAGTTAATATTTTTTTTTATTCTTTTTCCAATTGGGTATAGAAAAGTTCATCCCATGAGTCAGTAGCAGCAATACAAAGTCATAAAGCATTTACAATAATTAAAAGAAAAAAAAAACACAGTTAGAGAATCAGATAAAGTGGATGATATCCAACTGACGAATACTAAAAGAAGGTTCCATAATAACCATGAGCTATGAAAATAGATGCATAGAAGTAAGGAATGTGAAGGAGGATATATAAAAAAGATAAAAGCATACCTGTCTGTAAACCAAACACTAAGTACCGAACAAACAACACCCGAATAAGGAAAGAGGAAGTGTATATGATACTATGATGTCAGTGTGGTGTGTGAGAGAGAATGAGGAAAAAAGAGAGTGCAGTTGAAGTTGAAGTTGCAGGTGCAGTTGCAGAGCGTCTATGCCAAACGTCTTGGTATAATAGTACCATGAATCTGTCTACCTTTTTTTTTCTGCTATGTGAGGCTAAGTATCTGCCACGTGGGAACATTCTTTGCCAATGGCCACCATAGTAATTGGACCTTTTGCAATATTTTATTACAAATAATAATAATAATTATACATTAATCACTTAATCTTAACTGTGCTTAAACTTGAAGGGCTAATAGTAATAACGAAATTAGTTATTTTACCTTTCACTTCACAGATGATTTTAAATTTCATTCATATATATATATATATATATATATATATAATGTAACAATTTTAATTTCATATCCAAATATTTAATAAATGTTGGAATTAGTTCAATTCTTGACAAATGTTTGTGATAAAATATTTTAAATAAATGAAACTCCTGCAACAGTAAGAATATCTTGCCTATATATATATATATATATATATATATATATATATATATATATATATATATATATATATACAAAAAAATTAATTTGATATGCAAATATTTAATAAATGTTGGAATTATCAATTTTTGAAAAAATTTGAAATTTCAACATATTGAAAATTTATTCAACTTTTTCTTTTAATTTTTATTTATTTTTTATAGAATAAAGGAATGAATAAAAAACGCTATCTTAATTCATCTTGACATATCAAACAAATTTTTATGAGATGAAAAATTGATGGAATTTGTACTTTTGTTATTTTATTATTGAATTTAGTGTGTCTCCATTTTTATTTTATTTTTATAAACAAAAGGGATTAAACCCCAGCAAACAAGCAACCAAAAAACAAACTAACAAGGAAGAGTAACTAAGCGCTCTCTTCCCACAGACGCAAGGTCCGTAAAAAACAAAAGCAAAATTCCAAGACATGTCTTTTTAACAAGTAGTTTGCCAGCCAATCAGCACACATATTCCCTTCCCTAAAATTATGCTGAATTCTCATATCTCAATCCTTACCAATCCACGTTCGTATACGAGAAAGCAACTGCTCCTTACGAACTGCTGCACCCTGATTGGTGAGCGCAGTGATTGCCAAACGCGAATCACTTTCAAGAAAGACCCTTTTGTAGCCAGCATTCCAAGCCACTTCAAGGTCATGAAGAATACCCCAAAGTATTTTTTTTCACTTTCAAGAATACCCCATTAGAAGTGTGTCTCCTTTTAAAAGACACATGGTTGTGTCTTTTTAACAGTTATAACTATGTATTACAGGTAGTACATAATTATAATATTAAAGTTAGAGGAAGGTTATAGTTATAACCTTTTTTTTTATAACCTCTTACAACCATATCTTATCACCATTGATTTCCGTCAATCAACAGTTATCATTTATTTAAATTAAACTCATTAACTAATTATTAATTCATAATAAATGATAACCGTTAATTAACGGAAATTAACGGTGGTTAAGATATGGTTGTAAGAGGTTGTAAAAAAAATGTAACTATAACCTTTCTCTTAAAGTTATACTTTTTTCACTTTCCACATCAGCAGATAACTTTTGAAGAGTGAAAAAAAAATACAACTTTAATATTATAACTATGTATTACATGTAATATATAATTATAAGTTATAACTGCATTGTGTCCTTTAAATGGACAAAACTTTTTTCCTTTATTGCTTTATATATAATAATTTCGGATGATTGTTAGGTAAAATAATACTGTTTATATATAAAATAGATATCTATAGTTAATAGAATAATTAATCATTCTTAAGATCATATTATTGCAATTAAATAATTTGATAATATCATTAAATTCTAGTCATAAAGCACCAAATAAAAATAATTCTCATTGTTTATTTTCAAAACATTCTTTTTGAAACACTCATTTTTTATACCAAAAAAGAAAGAAAAGAAACACTCATTTTTATCTTATTTTTCAAATATACCATAAAACTCTACATACATGCATGTCGTATCTCAAGCTAAGGCAAAGGAGAAGGGTTGACGCCAAAGGTAATAGGCCAACTATAAAAGAAAACATCTATCTATATGATATGAATCCTTATGATTTTTCATTAGAGCATACACTTCTTAAAAATATGTCGCACTAAACCTCGGGTGTAGCAAAAAATGGGCTAAAGTCCTTGCCCCAAACATGTATTATTTTTCCTCATGTTGCACTAAACATGTTGCACTAAAGTCTTTGCCCCAAAGCAAATTGCCACATCTTCACCCAGATTTGGTGACAATTATGTTAGAATCCCAACACATTTATGGGTGAGTGTGGTCGCCAAAAAAGCCTAGTGGATAATGATACAATTGATAATCTAGAGCATAAGGACCTTTGCGAGTAAGTTTAGGGGGTTAGCATATGTTTTGGCTAAAATGAGAGTGAATATAGTGCGCTTGCAAGAGACTAGGTGAGTTAGAAAAAAATTAAAAAATGGGGTGGATATTAAGATCAATAAAAGTTTAAGATAGACATATCGGACAAAGTAATGGAAGTTTTAACAGAATTCAAGGAGATTTTAGCTATGAGACTTGATATAAGACTGGAGAAGTATCCTAAACATTGCACTGGATTACGATTTGTTATTGGTGAACACATTTTTTAAGAAAAAGAAGTCACATTTAATCACCTATCGTAGCGGCCAAAATTATAGCCTGGTTGATTTCTTTCTTACTAGAGGAGAAAATAGAGCATCATGTGTAGACTGTAAAGTCTACCATGGAAAATATGTAGTTACTTATCATAAGTTGGTAGTTTTGGAGGTTCGGTAAAACAAAGTACGAAAAATGTAGAAGAGTGCCAAGAATAAAAAATAAGATGGTGGAAGCTAAAGGAGGACAGGTTCAAGGAAATAATGCTTTAAGAAGGACCATTGTAGTTAGATGGAGAAGTAGATGAAATGTGGAACAAAATTCAAAAAAAGGAAACTTGGTGGTGAAACAAAAGGGTGCGAGAGACAATTAAATAGAAAAATGACTGCCTTCGATATTTGCATGAATGTCATCAAATAGGCCAGTGGCAAAGTTTTCTCCAATTTGAGAAAATAAGGTGAAAAAGGTATCTATATAATTATAAAGATACATGATAAGAAAAGTAAGGACTTTACCCATGTTAGATACATCAAGATTGAAAACAAAAAACTTTTGGTAAAAGATATAGAAGTCAAAGAAAGGTGGATGAACTATTGTAACAAACTTTACATGAGAATATCAACAAAAGTGAGGTGGATTTGGAGGATGCTTACGATGATTTCAATAAAAGACTTGTGCATAGAAATAAAGTGCATGAGGTTAAGAAGACATTAAAGAATGAAGACTAGTAAAACTTTGAAACCCGATATTGTGTCCCCAAAGTGTTGAGATGCTTGAGAGATGTGGTAATAAAATGGTTGACAAATATTTTTAATAAGATTGTCCAAACTCATAAGATGCCTAATATGCTTATGCCTATTTACAAAAATAATGAAGATATCTAGAATTTGATGTACTTACAGTTGACTCATTGCATATGGCCCAACTATTGAATCTAAGAAGCTTGAAGCCAACCAAAATTGTGGCTCAATAAATATGACTCAATTGTTAAAAGAAGCAATAATTTGAAATATAACAAATTACGATGAAATGCAAGTCCAAATGAAGCAGCAGATATTATTGTGATTTCTTTGACAAAAAAAGGAAAGCAACATATTTGACATGATTTAAGATCTAATATTTGGGATGTGTTTTGAATGATTTTTTGTAATTATTTATTTATTTTTAGATGATAATTACCGTTATATTTATTTTAGGAATTTTTCTTATTTTTAGGATTTTAGATTTTGTATTTTGAATCAATTTGTAATTAGTCTATAAAAGAGTACTTATGATCCTTATTTTAGGAGTTGAATTTTGTTAATTAATATTGAGAATAAGAGGGTTGATCTTTTATAAAATCCCAACTTTCTGTTTAGCCACTTTTCTATGCACTTTCGGCATCAGAATTATTCTAACTATAGAGACATTAAGATTAGAGCCTTACTATAAAGTTACGAGAGATAGTTTTTGAACATCGCTTAAGAATAGAGACCAAGAACTCTATAAATCAATTCAGATTTTTGTTGAAATATGTACCATGGAGGCTATTTTCTTGATATGACAATTGATGGCAAGATATCGAGAATAGAAGATGAACCTACGTACATGTATAAAGTCTTGTACTAGAACATCATATTATTTTCCTATCGCGGTAAGTGTGCACTAAGGATTTGCATTGAGTACTTATCTTTTTGCTCTAGTTAAAGATGAATTAATAAAAGATATCTAAGACAAAGTGCCAATGTATATGTTATTTGCAAATAATATTGTGCTTATTGATTATACTAAAGGTTGGTGTTATTAAAAAATTATAATTATGGAGAAACATGTTGCATTATGAAGAATTTATGCCAAGTCGGAGTAAGACTGAGTATATGAAGTGTGATTTTACTTCGACAAGAGATGTCGATCAAGATTCCGTGCATTTTCTGGGACACGAGGTATTCAAGAAATATGTTTTTAGATATTTAGGATCTATTTGATGTTGATGAAAGCCATAGAATCAAAGCAGGTTGAATGAAATCGCACAATGCATTAGGATTTTTGTGTGATCACAAAATTAATTTAAGACTAAAAGTAAAGTTTTATAAAATAACAATAAGGCCTACAATGTTATACAAAACTTGACGTGGACCAGCACACAAACAACGTAGGTATAAATGAGAGTAGTGAAAATATGAAAGTTAAGGTGAATATGTGGTTGTGCAAGGATAAATAAGATAAGAAATGAGGATATTAGATGAAAGGTAGAAATAACACCGATGGTTAAAAATATGAGAGAACATAGATTGATATGGTTTGGACATATAATGCAAAGACCCCTAGATGCTTTCGTCAAAATAAAGAATTGTTATCAAGAGGAAGATGTCACCTAAACTTAATTTAGGAAAAGTAGTCTAACAAAATTTAATGTAATGAGAATTAAATTGATATATGTATTTCTTAGGGCTTATTAGAGGAAAACTATTAGTACTAGGGAGTGGTAGATCATTTTTTCTCCCTATACATCAGATGGTCCTTATTCAGTCTTTTTATTCTCCAATGTTTTTCTTCATTTGTATATTTATTTATTTAATCATTTTTTTAACTATTTTATTTTTGCTATTTTTTTCTTATATATAGTTTTTTTTTGCTTTTATAATTTCCATTTTATTTTTTTATTTTCTTCCTTTTTCCCTTTTTTTTCTTTTCATTTAGCTCATTATGACCCCAACTACAAAATATTATTGGGCCAGGAAAAAAGATTTATATATATATATAATTATCATATTGTTAAGCATATTGTTAAGCATTTTTTTTCTTCAAAAATATGGACCGTCAATCATAAACGGCTTGCGCCTCCTCATCTTTTGTGTTTTTCCTCATCTTTTTTGTTTTTCCCTCATTATTTATAGAAAAAGAAAAAAAAAAGAAAGAAAAAGTAACACGTTATATAAATAAATATATTCCTTAAAATAAAATATTTTGAATCTATCTTTTTCGTCCTTTCTTCGGTTTTGGAGAGGCTTTGCTAATTTCACAATATCATAAATCGAGAATATATTTATCATGAGATAAATTAATCTCATATAACATACAAAAAAGTGGATAAAGTTTATTAAAAAATAGTGAAGAATATTAAATAAATTTTATCCATTTTTTGTGTATGCATAAAATAAAATTATATCATAGAACATGAGAAAAATATTTTTCATTAAATTTTATCTAAAAATACAAACTGTTTTTTCAATCTTCTTTAGCTTCCACGTAAACAAAAATAATATTTTGTATAAAAAAAAGAATTTATATTTATCATGTTATATGACCTAAAAAAAATATTCTTTTACACACATTCAAGAGGAAAAATTTACATGATTTTTTTTCTTCATTATTTCACTTTTTCTCTCATCTTAAATGTGCGCGTATGAATTTTTTTACGGGTTTTATAATTTTAAATATTAAAAATATGAGAATTTAAGACAAAATTTTCCGTTTGGACATCAATACACATCCTTCATTTAGAAATGGTACAAAATTTTCGAGCTCAACTCTAGCTTGGCATTTTATAATATATATATATATATATATATATATATATATATATATATATATATATATGGATTAGACATAGTGTAAGAATTCAATTCTAAGGTTGAATGAGAAATATAATTTTTTTTTTTTACATGTCAAATATAAAATTAAAAAACCCCGAACATGTCCAGAACGTCACAGACAAAATAATGGACAACCGCGTTTCGACATCAATATCACATCTAAATGTCTAATCTTCATTTAGAACTGGTACAAAATTATTGAGCTCACCTACTCTAGCTTAGCATTTTAAAAATATATATATATATA
This sequence comes from Gastrolobium villosum, assembly GCA_032173675.1. Lineage (NCBI taxonomy): Eukaryota > Viridiplantae > Streptophyta > Magnoliopsida > Fabales > Fabaceae > Gastrolobium > Gastrolobium villosum. Next base: position 130,078 of record JAVKPL010004567.1, read on the forward strand.
TATATATATATATATATATATATATAATATTTTTGTAGTTAATATAGATATATATATGTATTTTTCACAAAACGACGTTGAAATAAATTAATACTCTTTTGATACAAATGTAGTTTTAGTATTGAAATTGCATATATTTTGTTTTGGTACAAACATTTTATAATTAATACTGTCAAAGGCTCGTTTTATTTTGTGTTTGCAGTTAGAGCTTTTCTTAGAGTGAATTTATTTTTTTTAAACCTTCTTATTTAGTTATCAGTTATTATAACCTTTAAGAAAGATACAAAAAAAAAAGTATTTAAGTATTTTACTTTTTTTTTTAAATTATGTAATTATCATAAAAGAAATTCAAACAAACAGGCCTCAAGCCAACATTCTTAAAACACTCAATTATCAAATTACATTTTAGGATTTTATAATTTTTATTCAATATAAAAATTGAAATCATCTTACATACTTTTTTTTTTTTTAAGACAAACATACTCTTTCATTTCAGTAGAGAGTAAATCCTATATATAACTTTTTCTAATATATAAATCCCACATATTTTTTTTTTATTTCTCACATAAGATTTCAATTCTCATATAACTTGAAAATTATAAAACCCTACATTTAAATATTATTATCTTTGTGTAGCTTATGATGATTCTATTTTTAGCTTTTGTTACGGCGCCAAGAGCAAAATGTTAAGGCACGCAATTGATGTTGGTAAGTTATCAAAACGGGGTCCATAATTTGATAACGCTGCTCTTGAAATGATTATAACTTACAAAGAAAAATTAAAAAAAAAATGTAATTGCAGCTTTGCATTCTAATAGGCAAGAGCGAGATGAATCTGAAAAGGTTAAAACTAAAGCAAAATAAAAAATAAAAAAAATAACCACAAAATTAACATTTGATAGTGAAAAATATGATGGTCTAAATATATCACGCTGAATCTTCAGAATGGTGATAAATGGGACTTCTGTATTGACCAGCTCCTAGATCAGTCACCTCCGTGCAAATCTGTGCCCTGCTCCCAATAATAACGCTCTCCCTACCGCTCCACTGTGAACACCCAAAACCAGAGCAACAGTCCCACCTACAGCCACCCACTTCCAGTCTATGCCATGACCGTTTTGTCTGGTATCACTTATGGCTTGCACTGTCCCTTCCTTGCAAGATGCAAGCTCTGAGGAATGCAAGTTTCTGTCAGATGAAATCTTGGTTGTTTTACTAGCCATCAATGCACATCTTGACAAAGAAGCATCTGTTTTCCTAGCATTCTGGTAAGCTCTCATTCCAGAGTGCAATTTCTTAACAGCTCCCCACATCCCATGGCGGACTCCCAATTTCGCAACATCTTTGGGAATCCCCATGTCTTCATAATGTAAAAGGATAACCTCGCATGCAGACAACTGACCATCTCCTTTGCGAGATTCCACTGCATCAATTTCCCAAAATTAGCAATTGAAACATTACTAATGAAGTTTAACAAGCAAATAATTTTGACAATTCTTACCAGGTCTAATTACCCAACTAGAAAAATAGAGGTCTACACGTCTAGGCTTATCTCGTTTTGGCAAACTTGGACAAGGCACTCCCTACAACATTGAAGATTAAATAGTAATAAATAAACCTTGTGCTTCAGCAGAATAATCATTTATGTATTATGTGTCTGTTTTTATAATCAACAGCACAGACACAAGTTTAAACAAATTAAGATTAGTTACTAGAGTGAGGATATTCTAACTACCAAAAATTCTCACTACTAACTTACTACCTATCACATCACCATTGGATCAAAGAGAGAGAATGTTAAAAAGTTTTTGAAGAGAGAGAAAATGTTAATCTAATGGTGATTAGATAAGTAGTAAGTTGGTAGTAAAAAATTTTGGTAGTGAAAATATCCCCCCTCTAGTTACTAAATGAAATATGAGAAGTGGATTACATAAAAAGCAATTAATCATCTTAACAAATTCTTTGAATGAATTAGGAAATGTTTGCGATTGATGAAATAAAGAATTAAAGACTTAAGAAACTGTCATGCAAAGGCAATGGAATGGCATCAGACTAATTTCTATCCTGTCATGTACTCCTAAAGTCCCAAGGCAAATCCTAGCAACTTATAGGGCCCGTTAGTATTATCTTGTTATGTTAATAACTAGTTCAACTATGATTTTGTGTTTTTCATTTTTATTATTATTATAATTTTTTATTTGGGGACCTCTTTCCACTTATTCATTTCCTTCAAGCCATATAATTCATGTTTCCCTGCTCAATTGTTTCTGGCGAGAAAACGAAACTTCCACTGAGAGTCTTAAAACAGGGCTTTCTTTTCTAGCGATGGAAGAGTGAAAGGGAGGCCATAGTAAAGAAAAACATAAACAAGCCTCGAGAAAGTGCCATAAAATTGTAGTGAATCATGTCACAACCATACCTTTGTCACACAATAATATGTATTTCCAGCCTGCCATATTCTTCGAGCAATAATATATTCTCGATCACTACAGAAAAATGGGAACTACAGACAAAAAATAAATGATTATCAGTGAATCACACCATTACACACTTTAATTACAACAGTCTCTAAGATCTTTGGTCCAAATACCTTTTTAATCCAGTGAGCAATCATTGTCCCATTATGAGGACATTCCTCCAATACTTCGCAGTATGCGAGCATAGCATCCCATTTAGGACGAAAGTCATCATCCCAGAAGAAATCCCTCACCAACTCTGGAGTTGCCTCTTCAAAAACAGTTCTACTACGGTAAACTGTAGGACCTGTCTGTTAACAGATCCAATATCAGATGTTGATATATTTTCATGGCAGAACTACAAAAAAAAATATCAACATTGATGATGATCACGGTAATAATCATTTTGGGTGTGAAATATGAAATGGAAATAACTCAATGACATAAATCCAATTTGAACTAGGAGGTAAAAGTGCCTCTGATATATGTAACCAAAAAAAAGTGCCTATTATTGAAAGGATATCCAAATAAATAATCAATATAGGACATGTGTGATTTTTTGTCAGATTATAGACTGAATCTGCATGAGATGAAAATTGAACATCAGAATCTACCTCTGGATCATGACGCCAAGCTTGGTATTGCATGCTTGGTGTTGTCCTATCCATAAAAATTTGCCAGTCCATCACTCCGTCATTCCCATCAAGAAGATGAAGAAGATTTTCCAAATCAGTCTCTGTAACAATATCCTGCCCTCTCTCCTCAGCCTTATCACTGTGCAATAACCAAGTTGCAAAATGAATAAAACACTACATTCTTCTTCTAGCAATACAGCCACAGTATAAGTAAGCAATTACAAAGGTAATAATTAAACATCAGTGTAATAATGTTTATGTGCATTTATGAAACTCAAGATACAGTAAACAGAAGCTGATGGTCATAAAGAACGAGATTAGACACACAGGAGAAAATCCATCAATCTAATATCAAGAAAGGTTAAAAGAAAAAGGCCTAAACACAATCACTACAAACTGCTAGATTATCAATGCTACAACCAATCTCTAAAAACCAAGAAAGGGATAGATCAGCCAATCCAGTTGCCAAATAGAAAATGAACTGTGTGCGGTAGCCACTAAAATATTCCTAACCTCAACCAAAACAAATTAGATATTGCAAAGTAAATATTACGTGCCTAATGGATAATATGATTGAATTCAATATTTTGATTAGTTCCATCCTCAATACTGCGTGTTCTGGTTTCTTTTTTGAGGAGTTCTTATCATAAACTAAAGTATTATACCCTACCAAATGGATTTAATCGGAGGTCAACATGTCGTGACACACTTTAAAAAATTCAAATTAATCATCATTGTCGGAACAAGATAAACATAGCCCGGTCTGGATCAGTTTCGAAAGAAAACGAATTAATTGGAGTTAACGGAAAAACAATATAACATTTAATTGAATAACAATAGTAAAAGAGGAGGAAAATTGAGCAGCTACCTAGTTGCGTTCCCCAAATTGGAGTCAGCATTCTCGGATTGTGAAGGCGAGGGATCTTGACCTTTGGCCTTGGACCAATAGGTGCGGCAAATGGAGAAGGCGGATAGGGCGGTGAAGGCAAACCAGAGACGGCGGGCACCGAACCCCGGCGGTGCCGTCCAGAGGAAGCGTAACTTGCTGCGAACGCCGAGGAAGACGAGTCCCGTCCACCGTGGACGCCACGACCACCCGATCACCAAGCCGATCATCACGGCGAGCCAAATCGGGACCGCGCATAACAAAATGTCGACGAATGTCTCGGTTATCGAGGGTTTCTTCAAGAACTCCACAAGATCGAAGAAAGAATCCTCCATTTTCCCGAGAAAATGAAAGACCTCTCTCTCTCTCTCTTTCTTTTTCTCTCTCTCTCTCTCTCTCTCTCTCTCTCCCTTTGCTTGATGTGTGAGTAATGGAAATGAAATCAGATGATGAAAACCTTGTTCCGCAGGACACACCCAACGAGTTTGGCCCCTTTCATCCTTTCAACCCAGCACAATACAACACAGCACAACAACATACAATAGAATAATCCTTTTTTTTCTTAGTGAGAGAAACTTAACACGTGTCACAATACCTGCCGTCCGTCACCAACCTTATCTGATCATGACCAAACCAAAATTGTCGGGTACAATTGTTTAATAGATAAGATTTTTTTTTATTTTAATTGTTTGTGTTATAATTAGTTGTAAATTACTAAATTCTTCTTCTAAATAACGATTTTGTTATAATTAATTTTTGAAAAAAATAGTAATAACAGGATAACACTAAATTGGCCTACTAGTAGAGGCGGACCATCCGCTCTGCAACCGTTGATTGAAGCTACTTTCCAATTGAGAATAGAAGCGACAAAAAATTTTAATTTATTGCTATTTTGAACATAATTATGTATCTGTTGTATAATGTCACGTTCAAATTGATCGTTAGATGTCACGCTCTATTTAGGCATCACTTCCACGTAGGTCATATCTAAATGGCACGTGCAAAAATGAAATTCAACATGGGTGTGAATGGTGCAAAAATATCTATATAAATCATTATCATTTTATATACTCTTCACAACTGGACCTAAATGATGCAAAAATATCTATATAAATCTTTCTACCGTTATCATTGGATACATTATTCACAACTCTTCTCTACCTTAAATTCTTTACATTTACATACAAAATTATTAGCTTAAATATAGTTTTTTATTTTATTTGTTATTCCAATTCTGATTCTATTCGTATTGTGTTGTATTACAACGGTAGGAAGGTGAAAGGCAGACAAGGTATAATGTTTGAAGGTGAAAAAAGACCGACACATATCAAATGCAACTTTACAATTGACAAACTGCATCACAGAATTCATCAAAAGTTAACTCTTTAAGATAACCAATGTATCATCAGATCACCACAAGGTTATGACAATCTAAACAATATATTAGTTTGTAAGTGGTGGATGATGAAGACGTTGAGATGATAATGAAAGAATTTTTCAACCAGTCAAGGAAAATCTTTTTTGAAGTTGTATGTGGAAATTGCCAGAGCAGAGGATGTAGTTTTACTGATGATGAGGTCACTTGCTTTAAATTCTACACGTCATGCATCTACATTTGTTGCTCATGCTTTTCCCGTTGCTAACATTTCTGAGGGAGATGAAAATGATCCTACTTGGGTCATGCATGACGACGACGACAAAATATTGTAATGGAAGAACATCTTCTGGGCGAGGATGCTAATGCTTCATAAGGAGATGACAGTGTGATAGGCCTGAGTCTCAAATCCCAATATACCATGAACCAGTGGAGTCTCAAATCCCGCAACTTAATGACATGGGCTCCACACATTTAGCAGAACATCATGAAGGCATTTTACTGAAACTTGTATGTGATTTAGGGTGTTTAAATAATGTATTAACAAGTTTTAATTCCCATATACAGGTGGTGATGCAGTTATTCTTTTTTTGGGAAGTGTTATGTACATACTTGATTGGGATTATCGGAGCAAACAAGAATCATGTACTAATGGTTCGATTTCGGGATCGGGATCAATACAAGGTCTGTGGCAATTAAGTGACAAATTATTTGTGAACTAGAAATTTGCAACCAAAAAGGAGGTTCAAATGACACTAAAGATCAACCTCATGAAGGATCATCAAGATGCAATTGTAATTGAGAGCACGCTACAAAGTTAAGCATGAAATGTTACGCGCATGATAAGGGTTGCCCAACTAGGGCAATAATATAACGGAAGGTTACCAAAAGGGGTGAATCACAATTGTGTGTGACCACACAGTGATAACGTCCTAGGTGCGTTTTTTGCTTATTGTGCGATGAGAAATCATTATATTGCTATTTATGTTAGTCTTAATGTGTATGTCACGACTTCATTGGGGTATTTATAGGCTGCATGGGACACGCCTGTTTTGAGCATCACATGTCACGCTTGGTTTAGTGTGGATTTTTTATTTAAAATGCATTTTTTATTTAAAACTCAATAAATTAAATTTTTGCAGAAAAGAAGCCCAAACCAATTCAAATATCTAGAAATATAAACAAACTTAAAAGTTTATCATGTTGAATGAGATAAATTGTATCATGTAACATGACAAATTATATTTCCAAAGTCTTAATCAACTCACAAAAAAGTATGTGGAATCTACCAAGGAGAAGAGAAAAAAAATAAAATAAGTTGGGCTCATTTACTTTTAGAATTTTCTTATACAATAAACAAAAAAATTAGGTGAGATCCTTCGATATATATCATAAATATATTACATTATTAAAAAATTAAAAGGCTACTATGCAAATTTTTGTACCCAATTTTTTTTAAGTGGAAGTGTGACCTAAATTTTAAATAATTTTTTTTTTTTTTTTTGGTGAAACCTTCCTCTTACTTTTAAAATTGTCTTATACAATAAACAAAAAAACGATGTCGTTATTAAAAAAAAATTAAAAGGCTAGTCTGCAAACTTTTATACCAAACTTTTCAAAGTGGAAGTGTGACCTAAATCTTAAATATTTTTTTTAAACGGTTCATTTTTTTTTGCAGATAAGTTATCTCTATTGACCCCAAAACGACATTATTCTGTGACAGAAATCAAGGTATTTTTACAATTTTAATTTATTTCAGGATTATAATAGTCTTTATAATTATAATTTTTTAATATTTTAACATCAAAACAACGTGGTTTTAGGAATAAATGCAGATAATTTATATATGATATTTGCATAAACATTTTTCTATTTTTTAAAGGGAAAAGTTACTTTTATGCTAAGTGTGATAACTTTCTCTACTATACACCATTTGATAAATGTGTCACCTTTCTCTTTTATTTCCTTTTATTTTTAAATGGTGGAGCCCTCAAATAGAACCTAAGTTACCTGATAATGAGTGACGACTCTGTTACATTAAGGGGGCGTTTCTACAAGGATTTTGACAAGATTAATAAAACCCTTTTTGAAAAGCTTAAACTTTTAGGAAATAGAACCTAAGTTACCTGATAATGAGGGATGGCTCTGTTACATTAAGTTTGAGCTAAGGTACAATGAAATTGAGCAAACTCGAGATACGAGCGTTTTGTACAGTGCCACCCGAAGGTTGGGGCTTGGATTCGAGTTTGAGATGAAGAATGGGGAGGTTGTTAAGGCCAGTGATGTTTATGAGAGAGTGGGGGAGAAGCTCGCGGACGATGAGGAAGCAGAGCAGTTCTATGTTGCGTTTGCTGAGTTTGAGGAAAGATTATATATAAACTTGCACATGATCATTATCGGCAATACATAGTAGATGCTACATACAGTTTTATATACATCACTTTACATTTATATAATTTTCATTATTTGATTATAGTTGGTTCTTCACTTTTGATTCTATCACGAGTAGATGTATTTCACACTGATGCATAAGAAGCATTATTTGTGGGAAACATTCTAAAAAGGGCAAAGTTAGGTGAATTTTTTATAATTTATTCAACTACACACATATTATGTGATTTCTAATAAACATTAACGATTTTTGTATCAGATATTCTGTTAATTACGACATGATACATTGATCCATATACCTCAGCTAATGAAAAGCTATCAACTTCATTAGATTTGAGCAATATCAGCAAATAGGATTCACATGGGGTGTGGATTTGTATCATAGGAACCTCATTGTAGTAAACAGTAGACCCCTAAAGGCAGAGAATAAGATCCATCATCCACATGGTGCTGGGGATTTCATACACAGGGTGACCCACACGGCATTAAAAAGGAAGTAATGGGGTAAGTAAGGGATTTGTTATGATGGCAGTCTTAGGGTTGGAAAAAGAGAAATTCAAAGCTTCACTTTGATTGGTTGTTTGGTTTGGTACTCCTAAAGAATCCGTCCTCTCATTCAACAAATAAAGTGAAAGGTCCAAAACTTATATTCTTTGTAACTTCCCACAAGCAAAGCCAATTAACAAAAGTTCAACTTCAAAAAAAGATAAAACATAACTTTGTTTACATCAATCCGGTTTTCCCTTTCCAGTCATATTTTCACACCAACAACAACTCTGTTTTTTCAACGAATTTGGTAAAAAGAGGTCAAGGGTGGACAACCGAGGATGCACCTCCAAATTCAAAAGAAAAATTCTATGGTCAGTGTTTTGTTTTTTATTTAACTTCATGATGATTTTCATTATAGAATTGATATATAGCCCAAAGGGGACGAACCGGAGCATTGGTAAAATTGCTCTTTCATGACTGAAAGGTCATGAGTTCGAATACAGTAAACAGTCTCTTTACTTTATATATAGCCCAACATATCCGCAACACACCTTTCAAACGCCTCCTTGATGTAATCTTAATTGCTCCAAGTCCAAACATGAACCAGATATGCTGGCTAGTTGAAACACACAAAAAAGGAATCAAAGAAGATCGGTAAATGCACTTCTCTTATGCATGATCAAAGAAATTATTTAAAACAAAATGTAGGACGAGAAATTCTACAGTTGTCGTAGTTCAACAATTGACACCAAGTTCCGACATTGGAGTTTCAGCAATTTCTATTGTTAATTTTAAGCAAGGAACACATAAACTTCCATGAAAAGATTAAGAGAAAAGAACTCTTACATGTTACTTGGCCATTGAATTTTCTTGCACGAAAAGAATGAATTTAACCGTTAATAGCATCACCATTGGAGAAACTCTGAGTTGGGGGGAATGAAGCCTGGTCCGAGATCATTCCATAGTGTTCTTTGCTTCAGAAGAATGAATGGTCTCGAACCAGACAGCATTCCCCTCAACTCCTTCATATGTGTGTGTTTGAGTGAAGAAAAGTGGGAGAGAAGGAATTAATCTGAGAGAGGCAGAAAGGACTGTTTGATTTTGATTTTGATTTGGCCATGCATTGTTTTTCATGGGCCCTTATATACGTGAAGGTGGGGAATGTGTCGGAAAACGTGGTATCCCACTTGCTATGGCTAATGGCTCCCCCATCCTTTCAAGCTTTCCACACAAATTTTATGTATGTATGCACTGTTTTAACTTATTTGTTTGTTCAAATGCTGCTGTGTGTGAAAACATCCTCCTCGGGGAAAGAGATTTTTCCTTTCTCTTTTGTTTTCTTGAGTACGAGTGGGGAGAAGCAAGTAGAGTTTCTTTCCTAAATGGTTGTTAATAATTAGTCATTCCACATTTATATTAGTGCCAGTTACATCTGTCACCTGTCTCTACTATTTTTTATTTCTCTCGACTCAACTTAATACAAATTGTCTTGGAAAATGAAAAGGAAAGTTCGAGTGCATAGTGTAAATAGGGCCCATTTGCCTTATTGATGGTATAAATGGTTTCACTTGAAAAAAAAAAAAATATTGGTGAATTAGTGACGCTAAAGTAACATCCTCTTTTAGAATGTGTTAAAGGAATAGCAAAGCTCCCTTTAAGTCCTGTCCAATCTGTGACCATATGCTGGAGTGGTTTTATACTTGAGCCATGAAGGTAATTTTATTCGGGGTAGGATATTCTTACTACCTAATTTTTCTACTACCACTTTAATCATCATTGGATTAGATGAAAAGTTGAATGAAGAGAGAGAAAACGAAAATAACTTTTGAATCGAATGATGATTAAAGTGGTAGAGAATGATGTAAAAAAATCATTAAAAAAATGTATCCCATGTTATTTATACAACTAGTTACAAGTGTTTACATGTACACTTTTTACACGAGAGTGACAGCAGGTGTTAGAGAATAATGTAAATCATTAAAAAAGCACTCACCCAACACTTTAAGATTTTGGATTAAAGTGACTGTGTTACACTTCATGAATCGATCTATGTGAGATAAATAAGAAACATTTTGATTGGGGCAACCTAAACATGGATGGAGCCAGTTATACATGCAATTGTAAAATTTTAGGACCATAGTGTTATACGTAGTAGTTTGCAATTATTTCTTTTTTATTCATGTATTTATTTATTTATCCAGGAAAATATGATGGAGTTTCTTGCTTACGGAGTTAATGTTGTCATAGTGACTTAAACAGTGAATAAAAGTAATAGGGCATGTAGTGTGCATCATGACCTTGAGATGGGGGTTTAAAGGAGTTCTCTTTTGCTTGCCACTTCAAAAAAGGGAGCAAACGAAGAAATGGGGAACCTTCTTTGATGAATGGTACTCCCAAACTGTGTTATTTCAAGATTAGATGGAAAGAAATACCTATTGTCCACTTTAAACGGTAAGTGGTAAACGGACAGAAGACAATAAAATAGAAAATTTTAAAATTAAAATTTGACTAAAAATGGGGAAAAATTAAAAGATATTAATGCTGTATATGATTCTCCCTATGCACTTATGGCTTGCCATATTAGACGGGGATATTAAATCGTTTGAGATAATGTCAGTATCTAACTACATGTGCGGAACATGTGGCAATTATTCTGGTGGTTCTAAAGGCTTAAAAAGAAAAGAAAAGAAAATGCATAATGTATAGACAATTGGCCTAACTTACAGAGTTTTGAAATTTTGTTTTGGTATGAACAAGAAATATCTCTACACCGTTTTAAGTGTGGGGTAAGGATGCTCTACTGTAAGTGAAAAATTGCATAATGTGAAAATAAAAAAAGTTTTATAATTTTTTAAATACAAATTATGCTCTCTTTGATTTACATGTCTCTTTCTCTATTTCATCTTAGCCCCACTGCATTGAATATTATTCATTTTCTTAACATGCCCCCCACACCAACTCCCAAAAAAAAAAAAAAACACAAATCATGGAAAAGTGTTCACTCACATCTAATTGTACATGGTTGTTAGGTAGGAGTTCATTTTCGGTATATCATGAGTACGTACTTTTTTCCCAAAAATTATTCATAGGATAGGAATGAAAATAACCATAAAAGCGATGATAATATGTAAAAATATTGCTTTTTGTCAGATTTAATAAATGATATTCCTAGTATTCGGTACAAGGAGAGCAACGAAAATATTTGCTTCTACCCCAGAACGATTTAGCAACCAGCAAAATGTTCTCAAGCTCGTCAGCAATTGCTTCCCTACGTAGTTTTTTAAAACTAATTTTCATGTATATTATGTATATCAGCAGTTGCTCCTTTATGTAATATTTACTTGTGTGTATCATGTTTTTATTTTTCATTCAAGAGAGAACTATTCACAAAAGGAAATGGAAAAGGAGGCAGAATACCATTGCTGATTTTGAACTTGTCCGCTCTGTTACATTACAGCTTTATCAATTAAGCTGCCTTAATAAAAAAAACTTGTTTCCAATATTTTTTTAATGGGAAATTATTATCTCATTTTACATAAGATAATTCTCTCATGTTGTCTCATATCAAAAATTGTGTCATTATTTTTTTTTTCTTTTTTTAATAAATGGTAGACCCCATCACATTATATGTTTATAATAGGAGATAACTATCTCCAACAACATGAGAAAATAGAATCCATTTTTAATATACTTTGATTTACCTAATTCCTAAATCGGTGCATATGCCATAGCTTAACTCTGAAGTTCCTTATAAACATAAGGTTTAATTAAAATGAGAAACTCAACTGAACAGATTTGGAGGCAAGGTCCCCATCAATTTTGCTTTTAACAAATGAGAGGATGTTTTGTTCAAAAGGTGTCGCTTTGACGCTTTTGCTGTGTAAAAACTAAACCGTCTAAACAATAGACATTTTTTTTTTCCTCTTACTTCTATCATAATAACTACCAAGACATTTATTTATTTATTTTTGGAAACACCAACACATTCATTTCCAAAGCAATAAAACTCGGTTTTTGACGATTGTATCCCTAATAAAAATAAATATGACTAATACAGCTGTATTTTTAAACTATTTAAAAATCTTAATCTTTATTAAAACATAACATTAATTTATTCATATTTAACCGTTGACTAGATCTTATATTCGAGTATATAAAAATATACTTGAGTAAATTTCAGGACATAAGATTGAAGGTATGTGGCATAGTTCATAATACTCAAGTATGACACAAGCTAATGGAGTACACAACTTTTGTACTCGAGTAACTCACGGCATTGCGAAGCTATTTGAGTGGAAAGCTTCTAGTTATTTCTTTGTTAGTCTGTTAGTATTTTTATGTATTTGACTATTTGGGTGAAGCATCTATGATCTATCATTTAAAATATCATCGATTCGTAATTTTCTTTGTTGTTGTTTTTTCTCTATACACACATTCGTTTTCCATTTGCTCTAGAATCTGTTTGAAAAGAGAATGTTCTTGAGTTGAAAGTTCAAATCTGGTTGGGGAATTAGGAGAGGAAACATGAAAGCTCTAAAAGGCTAGGTCGTTGTGTTGGAGTGGAGTTTTTCCTCTTGTTATTTCTAATGTAATTGTTTGTATCTAGTTTCTTTTTTATATCAATTTCAGTGTTATTTTTTACGGTTCCATCAATTTGGTATCAGAGCACTTTTGCTCTTGGGAGTGCTTTTGGTCCCGTAAAAAAAAATGGGAAATGTAATCACGAAAGTGGAGAGGTGCATGGATCGTTTGGAGGACAGAATGGATGAGGTTGAAGACTCTTTTCATCAACTTCAAGAAAACATTCGAACGTTAATAGCTTTGATTCGTGTTTTGCTAATTTAGGTACAAAGGGAGCATATTTTTGGTACTATTGTAGTATGTACTCATTTATTAAAAAGTAGAAAAAGGTAATAGTTTAGGAGAAAATAACCATACAAAGAAGGGTAAAATGGTAAGAAAAATATATTATTATTTCCAAATTAAATAAATGATGCACCAACCGCTAGGAGAGCACATAGAGGAACGTGAAATAATCTTGAGAAGAAACAAATCAATCACAAGTCGAAACAGAGGTGGGTTTGGAGGTGTGATAATTAATATTTATTACACTTATTTGTTACTTTTGATTAGTGATTTCGGGATGGTTTAATGCGTAAATAATGGTCTTTGGGTTAAATTAGATGTTGGCTTTTTAATTGGATTTATTTTGAAATTTGTAATAAAAATTCAGATTCATGTTATTATATTATTTTGACCATAACTAATTCCATAAATGTCCGATTGACCCCATTTTTGTTACATTTTGCAGCTAACTCGGGCTACAAATGTTATGAAGACATGAAAGTCCATTTCAGATAGCATGATGGTCAAAAGTTGAGCCCAAGTTCGTCACGAGTTGGGCTCAAGCAAGACAGAAGGATTTAGATTTTGTTACTTGGGTAAATTGGCGTTCTTACCATAGACACCGCTACATACATGTATAAATAACAGTAGAGTTCCCGCATTCTTTCGATACCCAACACGTGTTAATACCCACTGTTCAATGATGTCCACAATGTTCAGTGAAACAGAATGGGAAGTTGCTCAATCCTTTCTCCACTTGTCTCGAATGTCATTCACTTGGGGTTGCAGAAAGAGGAGATCTGCAATAGTTCCCCATTACTTTTCTTCTTCACCAATGTAGTTGCATCACGGTGATACTGTAGCAGTGGTCAAGAGCGAGACTTCAATCCTTGCGAATAAAATTGTCTTGCAAAAGGGTATGTTATGTTATCTTCCTTATTTATCTTTTCTATTTCTTTAAAAAAAATAATTAAAATATTTTTTATTCCTTACTACAAAGATAATATTTGTCATTTTAAATGATATAAGTTTATGTTATTTTAAATGAAATAATCTTATTTTGATTTATATTTTCTCTCCTCTCAATGCAAATTAGTCAAACTCTTGATTATTACATTAATCCTAATAGCTTAATTAATCAAAGAACTAACAAGCCTCCTATTCACCAGAAAATTCAAAATGGTCTAGGACCATTGAATAATTCTGTGTTCCCTCTCACATGGACAAAGTTTTTTTTTTCTAGTTTTATCCAAATTTTCTCTTATCGTCCTCCCAATTTGTAAGAAGGGACCACAAAAGGTGCACCAAAAATGATATCCCTATTAAGGGCTGCCCAAGTAAGGAAAAACTTTTATGCTCAAAACTTTCAGTGGAGACGTAACCCTCTTTGATTACTCATCCCAACAATTATTAGGAAGGTTTACTCCACTAATTTCAAAATCACAGGGTTAGGATTCCGCATGAATACAGTTAGGAATCATACCAATCCAATGCCATTATAAGAAGAAGGAACAACTAATATTGCTGACTTAAAGAGTGTCATTGTAGACATTATCGCTACTTCAATATTTTAATTTATATTTCTTAGTGTTTTTCATTTAACTTTTTATTCTACTAATCAATATAATCTTTGATTCTTTATAATAATTTCATCTAATTATTATGTTGAATGCAACTAACGTGGATAATAATAATGAGATGTTATAAAGAAGATTAAGAATTCGGACGAGAAGATGAGGAGAGATTCCACTTCTAACCGACGGAATATCATATAACAAAATGTGGACACGCGTCCTTTGTTGATTGGTTAACAGCCTCTATATAACCGTTCCCGTCGCTTCATTTCTTTGTGAATTCAGATTTGTTAGAGAAGCAAACTGCAAAATTTCCCGCGCAGAGAGAGAGAGAGAACGAAATGGTGACTGTTGGTGAGAGCAAGAACGCGAAGATCAATGGCGAGGAGGAGAAGGAGAAGAAGATCATTCGAATTCAGGTTTCCAAGACCAAGAAACCACTCTTCTTCTACCTCAACCTCGCGAAGGTATCACTTACTTTCTTTCACGATTTTCTTGCTTTCCATCCAATTTAATGCATCTGTTATTATTCCCCCTTTGGTGCACCTGTTATCCAATCTTTGACTCTTTATTTCGACTTTTCATTCAATCACTCTCTCTGTTTAGTGTTTTCTTGGAAACCTGAATTAGGTTTTCTTTATTTCGTTTTTTTCATTTACCTCTTTACAGTCTAATATCTGCATAATAGTGAAAGAATGATGCTGAGCATCGTTTTCGCTACTTTTCTTGGATAACTTCTTTATGAAATTGACTTTTTATTTATTTAGAATAGTGTGTTATGTTGAAATGGATTTTCAGTCATTAGCCTAATATTGATCTCGTTTTTCTTTCTGATGCAGAAGTACATAAAGCAGGACAATGACGTTGAACTATGCGCATTGGGAATGGGTATAATTTTCTTGAACCTTTTTTTTTTTTTCCTTTTTTTGCCCAACCTTCGTTTGAACATTCAACATATAAGGTGGGAAATGACGCGGCAGCACTAAGGGTGTTCTTGATTGAGTATGTGAAAAGTAAGAAATAGAAAATTTGGAAAAAGAAAAGAAAAGGGGGAACAATATAATTGCATGAGTATATGGAAAATAAGATATATTGCGTTTTAATGTTGATGGAAGATTATTTTCAATCGGTTCTCATTCCGGCAAAACTGCATGTATTGTGCATTCTTTTTATATGGTTTGCTCGAATTTAGAGAAACTGATAATAAAATAAATGCATTTGCTTCTTCTTTTTTTCTAACTTTCTTCTTTAATTGAATCCAGCTATTCCAACTGTTGTAATCATCTCTGAAATTTTGAAAAGCAGTGGGTGGGCGATTAAGAAAAGTAAGATAACCCCTCTCCTTACAAAGCTTGCCAAATGCAAAATATTTGTTCTAAGTTTCGATGGAATTGGTTTTCATATGGGTGGGTATATGATGCAGATATCATGACATCCACTATTGGTGCTAAGGAAGGCAAGGAAGGTCGGGGGATTCCGAAGGCTAAGGTTCTTCTGCTTGCATTTTCATTTGATCTTGATTATCACTTAATCGTTCAGTTTGCTACGTTAGTTTAGGATGACATTTAACAACTTGTCATTAACTTACCCTGTTTCGCTCAGCTTGAGATTCTACTGGGAAAGGTTAGGGAAATGGACCAAAGTACTGTTGCTGCAACATGTGAGAAAAGTGCTGACAATAAGGCATCCGAGTAACAGAGTAGTACAAAATGATGGTCTTCTGCTTGTAGTATAAGCAACTGGATTCTACAATCTCTGTATATGTTCTTTCATTCTTTTTTCTTTTATTGTGTCTCGGGAGGTAATATACAGTGTTTGATAGTCCTTCCAAAGGCAGTTACTCGTTTTTTTTTTGGGCACAAATTTACACTCCTGTAAAAAGTGTTCCTTGTATAGACGCGTTTTTTCATAATTCATATTACCGAAGCTTACATAAAGGAATGCGTTATATAGTTCAATTCCTATGTCTTTCTCTCTCTGTGAGTGTGACAGACAAAAAAGGGGCATTTCCTCATATTATGGATTTTGTAATAACTAATGACTACATCCGCGTCCATACTAAAATCAGTACAAATTTTGCAGAGGGGACAATTAGGCTGTGGTGAGCGCCAAAACTGTTATGCCATTTGATGCAATTATCCCTAGCTTAGGACACGTTTTGATATTAAATAAGAAATTTAAGTGAGGTATACACTATTTAATATTCAATAATTAACAAAAAAATTAAACTTAAAATATTCATCAATTTTAAAATTCAAATATTTCGTTGAATGTAGGCAAACTATTTAGGTTTATGGCTGTATCCTGCAAAAACAATATCAACAAGAATATTGATTGATAAAACCTTTTCTTTGTAAAGCTGCTAGGAAACGAAAAAATATGATTATCACTGTTCAGCTAGCTCATACTAGGAAACTGGGAAGCATATCCACATGCAAGGGAATGTCTGAGCATTTTAAGACGAAAAATTATGCATTGCTATGTTCTATCACTGGAGCTATATTGATATTACATAAGATAAGAGCTCGAAAATATAAGCAGATGGGTTGAGTGGCGATTTTAATTTTACATCAATGAAACATACTCTCATTTTTATTTTATTTTATAAACAATAGCAATGAAATATGGTTAAACGGCAATAATAATGCATTTCTCAAAAAGATTTGCCAATTCAATGCATTTTTAAAAGTATTTCACCAGCATAAGAGAGGGGACATTCACCCTATTGTCACTTTTTGCAATAAAAATAGGGTTTGCATTCATCATTTAACGTGACCACAAAAAATTTCCTACACACATAATATTTTGTGGGACTCATATTTTTGAAGCAAAAAGAAAAACCACGGCACGGAAAATAAATCCCTATAACATAACACAATCACTTTTCTTACAATATAACTTTTATAAAACCCATAAAAATAACCTAAATGTCACGAATCCTTTTTTTTTTTTAAATCAAAATGCCACGCCGTGAAATCACTACTCAACCTAGTAACTATGCCTCGCGACACGCATTCACCCAACAATTAGGAAAGCCTAGTATTTGAAGCTTTTCTAATTGTCACTCTGTCACACACCAACACATTCCGACACGGGATCAATGTTCCGACATGCAGTCAATGTTTTCTGACATACGGTCAACATTTTCCGAGACATTTTTTTTAAGATACAAATTTTATTTTATCTTTTTAACTAAACATGAAAAGTTAATTTATAAATCAAATATTTTCTGTTATAAAATTTGACATGAATTTTTTTTTTTGCTTTATATTTATGTTATGTAATTTCAATATTTTATTAGTTATATGACTTATTATGAGTTATTATATGTATTAAATGTAAATTATATTATATATATTAAAAATATTATTTAATATCAAAACATATCCTAAAGTGTCGAAATTTAACATTAACGTGTCGTGTTGTATCTCATATCCCATATCCGTGCCGGTACAACATAGATGCTAGGTACTAGTTTTATTGTAACTCTAAAAAAAAAATACAAAAAATAAAGAGTTTGATGTTACTTAAAACATTTTTAAAATAACACAGTCCTTTATAGGCAAAAAAAAATTAAATATTATTTTTTTAATAAATAATTATGGAATCACAATCATTTTAAATGTAAATACAAATTTATAGCACTAAAACATGCCCCACAAAAAGCGTGATCGGTTGGAGAAAGACACGCCCCACATATGCCATGTTTTATGAGAGAGACACACCCATATAAGGCTTGTTTTATGAGAGAGATACTCCTCACACGGGGTGTGACCTATCAGACAAATATGCCTACTCAAGACGTGAGTAGCCAAATCTTTCGTATTTAAACCCTTATCATCTCCACAACTCTTCTCCATCATTAAACCATACTCTTACATACATTTTTCAATTGTTTATTCTTATTTTGTTTTGTGGCAAACATTCATTATTTTCATCCTGAGTAGTGACAATTAATAATTTTCCATTATATTTGCCATATAAATGAATTTGTATAATTAGTTTGCAAAAATTAAATGCCTCGCAACATTGGCTAAAAGTCCAAAAATGTGATGGAATACGCATTTTCTAGGTTTGAGTCGCCCTGCCACAAAATAATTATTTGTTTGAATATTATAAAATGAGCCTTGAAAGGCGAAACATATATACACACTACCGTGGTAAAAATGCATAAGATTCATCCCAATCACCATACATTATTGTCATTATTTTTTGCTTCGCATACCATACCTTTCTATATGGAACTTTGAATCCATAGTATCCTCTCCTGAACCAATGCAATTGAGACTGATGGTTCCTTTTTTATCATCTCTAACAATCAAATTGTAATGTACATATTAACACAAACAAAGATATACGAACCAATGTTTTTATAATCATAAAGTTCTAAAATAACTTACCTACTACCAGTAATGCAATAACATCATAATCAAACTCTTTGTGATCCTAATAAATATGTTCATTCAAGTAATTATGATCTTTATCCCATTTCATAATCTTCCAATTTTCAACATATATTGGTTTTATTAATCTGACCCTCCATAAACAACCTTATTGTGGAGCGTGTCTCTCTCCTGACAAGTCACGCCCCTTGTGAGGCGTGTCTTTCTCATAAAACATGTACTTCTATATATATTCTAAAGTAAAACTATTTGTTGGCAAGTTTGTTGACGTGTCCTCTTCTCATGCAATCTGAGCTTTGTGTTCACACTGCTTAATTTTAAATTTTTTCCTCTTTTAGAAACTTTTTCAATTAAAATTAATTTTAATTCAAAGTGTTATTAATTCATTTTGGTGAAAAATGGCCCGGCTTTTAAGTAAGTTCACTTTTTCAATGCACCTAAATTCCACTACCTTCTGCCTTGGAAAATGTTGAGCATATTCATTTTTGTATAAATAGAGATGTTTCTCTGTAATTCTTATTTTTTTAGCCTTGCTTCCGATTTCATGTATACAACCCCACACATCACAAGCACTGGTTTGCTCTCTTTTTTTCTTGAATTTTTTTGTTTTATTTTTCATTGATTAACTTTAATGGGTTTATTTTTATTTGGTTCCTTTTTTCTCCTACGAAATTTAGTGACATAATGAATTTGTTCTTAGAAATAGTTCTTTTATAATTTAAGTTTATTTGATTCTGGGTTATGTTCAACCTCTAATCGTTGTTGAATGTTTATGTTCATTTTGGTCACAGATGCCGAGTGTTAACCCAGAGCCATCTGACAAAGATTCTGAGCCATTTGTTGAAACTGGTCCAACTGGCCACTATGATCGATACAGTGAATTACTTGGATCAGGTGCTGTGAAAAAAGTGTACCGTGCATTTGATCAAGAGGAAGGAATAGAGGTGGTTTGGAATCAAGTGAAGCTCAGGAATTTCTCTGATGACCCTGCAATGGTGGTTAGGTTTTACTCCGAAGTGAGGTTACTCAGAAGCTTGACCGACAAAAACATCATTTCCCTTTAAATAGAGAAGTTTTGTTTCTTAATTTTTTTGGCTTGCTTCCAATCTTTTTTTTTTTGCATTTATGTATGTCGGGATTGTTGTATTGGTATTATTTTTTATTTTTTTTTATCTTGCATCCTATTCGTTTCTTCGTTTGTGTTTGTAGGAATTGTTGTATTGGTATTATTTTTTGATTACTTTATAAACAAATGCTCTAGATTTGTTTTCATTGTTTGTATACTATTTTTTATTTTTTTTTTTCGTTTTCTAGGGCGGAAGGCTTCATCGTATTTCATCATGTGTAGTGTTTGCCTGTGTTTTTTTTTCTTCGTTCGTATGTGTAGCGGATGTTATATTATTATCATTTTTGTTTACTTCATAAACAAATTGCTATGAATTCGTTTTCATTTTTTGTATACTAATTCTCTTTTTTCGTTTTCCAGGGCGGAAGGCTTCGTGCTACTGTAAATAGTTATTTACGTATTCAACGTCTTCGATGCTGTGTAGTGCTTGCTTGCATTTTTTTTTCTTCGTTCGTATATGTAGCGAATGTTGTATTATTATTATTTTTGTTTACTTCATAAACAAATTGCTATGATTTCATTTTTTAATTTTTGTATACTAATTCTCTTTTTTTCGTTTTTCAGGGCGGAAGGTTTAATGCTAATGTAAATAGTTATTTGCGTATTCAATGTCTTCGATGCTGTGTAGTGCTTGTTTGCATTTTTTTTCGTTCGTATGTGTAGTGGATGTTGTACAGTTTAATAAAATTTTCTCATTTTTTATTTTATTTTTAGTAAATATAAATCTTCTCATTTTAATGTCATGTGACGTATCTATCTCTTTATTAATACTTTTTAATGAAATTTGATAAAACATCATTTATTTGACATGTATTAAAAGAGATAAATATAAAAAATTTATACTGTATTATGGCATAAAAATTTGGCTCGAGGAGATTAATGAATTATGCCTTTTGCAATTTTCCATTGTTATAAGTAAGTAAATTCATCAAAGTAAATTCGTTTTTTTTTTTTTTTCAAATTTAGAAACTTATTAATTAGGATACATTTAAATTTTTTTTTTGATCATTTTCCTCCGTGCACGGGTACTGCACAGTAATTATGGTATGTAAGTAATTCAAAAAGTCTTTTTTTTTTTCGAAAAAATGTTCGTATTTCAGTAATTATTTATTAAAAAAATAATATTTAATTTTTTTTTGCCGTCCTTTATAAATACGAACATTTTTCCCAAAAAGAAAAGGTTTTTTGGATTACTTACATATGTGGTGCTGAGTAATAGTTGTAAGGTTAGATGAGATGAGTATGGATCCCCTGTCTGCTCTGAGAGAGTTCACGATAAGAGGCGAGTTGGAGAAGATAGTCCGCGTTAACGGCGAGTTCCGTTTCGGCGATGAGTACTCTTTTCCATGCTCCGTGGAGACTGCTTACCGTTCCACGAAAGGGAACCGTTACACCCTTGAAACCCTAGTCCACTACATCAAGAACCATCACCTCAAGCACACTGAGTATTTCCAAAACACCTTCGCCCTTGGCATCCCTTCCGTTACCCTACCCGATCGCAAACCCATTCTCAACTACCTCCAAGGCACCCTCTCCTCCACCGATTCCGTCGAGTACCGCCCCGAAGACCCTTCCTTCGCCGCCCCCAATCCCCTCACGCTCCCCCACTCCGATGCCGATCATCACATTCACAAATTGGAGGACAACGGCGACGAATTCAACTTCATCTCAACGATTAAGTCCGTTGAGAGGCCCTTGAAGGACCGCGAGTCCTTGCTTGAGTGCAAGAATCGCGACTTCTACAGCGTCCTCGTCGCTGCCACCAAGCGCGAGGAGGAGCGCCAGAGGATCGAGTCTCATCAGAGGAAGGACGGCCTTGTTGCCAAGAGTCGATTGATGGGTGCCGATGAGAGGGGTTTAGGGTTTGCCGATGATTTGGGCTACGATGCCACTCCCAAACCCAAGATGCACTTGAAGGGTACCAAGGTTGGTGAAGGTGTCCCTATAATTTTGGTCCCCAGTGCGTTTCAAACGCTGATTACTATCTATAATGTGAAAGAGTTCTTGGAGGATGGGATTTATATACCCACTGATGTTAAGGTGAAGCAGATGAAGGGTGCCAGGCCCGATTGCGTCACTGTCCAGAAGAAGCTTAGTAGGGATAGGGTTGTCACCGCTTATGAAGTGAGAGATAAGCCCTCTGCCCTCAAACCGGAGGATTGGGACCGTGTCGTGGCCGTTTTTGTGTTGGGAAAGGAGTGGCAGTTTAAGGAATGGCCTTTCAAGGACCATGTTGATATCTTTAATAAAAGTGAGTCCAATTTTATTTTATGCTTTGTTGTTATTCTGATTTCCATTTCATTGGATTTCAATCTGGATTTAATAGTTATGTTGTGCTTGTGTTTGTCTATCTTGCTTTGAATACGAATGAATGAAGCTATAACTTATTTAGCTGATTGTATTGCACTAAACCCTTTGAAATTATTGCAGTTACTGGATTTTACATGCGTTTTGAAGATGATAGTTTGGAGTCAGCAAAGACTGTGAAGCAGTGGAATGTAAAGATTATCTCGGTGGGTTTCTTGTTCTATGCCTTACCTTTTCATATTTTGAAAGCTTGTTCAAACTATTGCTCTTCTATCTTCCTATATTTTCAGCTTTTAACTTGCAGTCTATGTATATATTTCTACCTTGATGGCAGATTAGTAAGAACAAGCGACATCAAGACAGGGCTGCGGCATTGGAGGTGTGGGACAGACTAGAAGAATTTGTACGGTCACGATCACATTCTTGATTTGTTGATTTGTACCGTATTTAGAGGTCAATGTACGTAAATTTATTTAAAGCTCCTTGTATTGAAATTTTAACATTTTTTGTTGTATAATGATGTTTTCTCTGGTTGATTTGAGATAAATAGTTCGAATAGGATATTTTGTAAAATTAGTATTGTCCTTTAACTGATATCCTTTATTTGTGCTAAAATGATTAATATGCTAATGCTCCATATAATGGATGGAAATGTTTACAATCATGACAAACTTTTAGAGTAATGCCACACATCTCAAAATCATATTGGGTTGTTTCAGCTAAACTAGTGGTCTTGAGTTTGAGTCTTGTGAGAGTTGAGTCAAAAACTTGGTAGAGAGAGGTTTGTCACCCTTGTGGTCTTGCCCCGTCTCTATTGAACTAGTCAAATAATCGACGAACCGGTGGAGAAATCCAAAAAAATAAAAAATAAAAAATACCAAAGTTATTTTCCCAAATGATGTGGTAAGACGACCATGCCATGTCATCATTCAAATAAAAGAAAAGAAGATACAATAAGGTGCCAAAAAAGAAAAAATATCTATGCAAAATCCACTGATTTTTGGTTATGAATAATTTTGTTCTTATTTGTTTCCGTAAATAATCTTTTAAAATTGATTGATGACTTGGGCACTTGGCAGTGATATTGTTTGGAACATTAATTTTGGCACAACATTTGAAAGATTACTTGAACTTCTATTTTGTCTTCTGGAATTGTGGGATGTAGAGGCAAAGTTGAATCAGAGTTCTAGCCTGTCATTCATGTGTTTGTAACTTTGTTTTGTCATTCTTGTCTTTCTTACTTTCAAGTTGGACATTTAAGTTTATGTTATCTATTTCAGATGGATTCGAATGTGGATGTACTTTTTGTGTTTCCTTACTTATGTATCAGTGTAGCCTTGCCTCATTAATTGATGTTGTCATCCATATGACCTGGAGGTAGGTTTTATAATCATGACCTTGCAAATGCAAAGTAAATAGGCAGTTTTACTTGAACCCTCTGCAAAGCAGAAGCTTCATAGCACCAGGTTCTCTGTTTTTTTTTTTTTTTTTTTTTTTTTTTTTTTTTTTTTTTTGTTGTAGTAAATGCAATAGTTTTTCATTAGTTCATACTTGTGTCTGTGTGGAAATCATGCTAGTCTGCCACTGCAGCAGGTTCCCATAATGGAAGCCTGTGTGTTACGGAAGGTTGAATGTAGTTGCCTTTTTAAGTAATCTATTTGGATATAGGACCTGTTACTTTGTCTTGAGTTTATTGTCGGCAACTTCTATGAGGATATATGTGTAAATGAGCTTTTATGGCTAAGAAAATTAAAGAAAATCCTTTCATTCCCATGTCTGAGAAGATACTAGAACTAGAAAATAAGTGGAAATGTTCCGAAATCCACTAAATGAAAGCTCAGGTACATGGAGCGATTCATATAGTGTAATGGCTTTGTAAATACTTGGTCAATTTCCACTGCATTGAAGCTCGGTGTCATTAGTCATGACAAATTCAAGGTAGAGATTCTTACCTTTAGATGTTAGTCATTGTTATCTTTAGCTCAAAATATTCATTTTGGTAAGTGGTAAGGTAACTATTAAATGGAATGATAAACTCCTGACATACTTCCTGTGAGTTCAATCTTTGTATCATACAAAAAATTCAAAAGAAGAAACCTCTTAATTAGAATGGAAACATGACATATAATTCCTTCAGACCAGTGGTTTCTTGGATTTCTTGCCAGTCTTCCATTGCTTCAGCTATTTTTACATTGTTAAAAGCATTTATAAGCAGTGAAATATATTCATATTAGTGGGATTAGGCGGTTGTTGTTGTTAGGCATATTTTATGATATGGCAAATAGATTCATTTTCATTGTTGAGTTTCAAGTGAGAGTTGATTGCCTTTCCTATTGCCGCAAAGTTCTACACGCTAGAGTTTTGTTTGCTTTCCGGGGTTGAATCCAGCGATCATAATAGCAAACCACAAGTAACAATCCATCTTTATTGATAAAGGAGAGAAAATAAGTATCTCTCAATACAAAACCATGTAACCCAGTAGAGGTCACAAAAATGAATAGCATGATCCCTTCAGCCTAAGGGAACTCAACAAGATATAATAAAACAAGGACAATCGGCAATAACAAGCAAAAAAAAAATAAAAAAAAATAGCATTTTAAATGGGAAGCCAGCTGATTTATGAATCAGTATGTTCTGAAAGTTGAAGCGTATGTTGCTGCCAAAATAAGGAACAGAGGAATCGATAACTTGATGGAATTCCCACTGGATGAGCCTTCACCTGTTGTGGGTATAGTTTTGGATCCGGTTCCTGCAAGTGAATGTCAACTTGAATGGTTAACACGGACAAGGGGACAACTTTGATTTTCAAACCGTAAAGTATCAATTAAAATTCTTCCTCTATGTGAGGAATTAGCATTTGGTACCTGATGGAACTGAATTTGGAGACTCTGCCGCTGTTCCTGCTGGTGAGTTTGCTGGAGAAGCAGCTTTTGACAAAAATACAAATGTGAGTTAAGCAGCAAGATTTGGATTAGAATTGGGTGCATGCACTTGTCTTAGAGATTGTATAAGTTTCTTTTTTCAACCTAATCAAATCGAAAATTTGGTTGTCTTACCTTTATTATTACACCGACTGGTGGGTGGGGTCTGCACCTTGCAAGCACTAGGCAAGGTCAGAGCCTGGGTTTGGTTGATGTTGAGCCCCAGTGACGATGCGCCCCCTCCTAGAACTTGACACAGGCATTCTGGTTGTGAGCGTACCACATTGGTAAGCTGTGAACAACATCCTGAAGATGGGGTTGATGAATTCCCTGTGATGTAGTTAAGGCACGGTGACAGGCTGACTAACACATTTGTGCAACTCGAAGATTGAGCTGCAGCTCCTGCCCACATCATGGCCATTACGACCAAAACCAAAACCATCTCCATTTTTCTCTGTGCCATTGGAATTGTTTGGTGCAAATATGTTGGAATCTTTCTTCTTCTTTTTTCGGGTAAAGGTGGGATATGTTGGAATACTTTGAACTCTGAAGGAATTGGTTTCGGAAGAACAAGGCATGGGCTTTTGTAGAGAAAGAAGGGAAAGAAACTGACAATGGAAAGGTGATGTGGGTGAACAACTCCTCCTACTCTCCAACGGGATTTGTTTGTTACTATGTGGCGGCCTTATATCGTAAGGTGTTCAAACCAGGATTCGGGTACCCTTTTTCTATAATATAAGCTTAAATAGATATTTCTATATGCAGGTCGGTTAAACAGATGACCAACCTTTTGGCATCTGAGCCTTAGGATCTCTATTGTGATATCTTAAATGTGTTCAAAGCAGCAGACTTTGAAAACAAGACTGAGAAGAAAGAACACGTGTCTTATACGGAGGGGCAATGTTATGCAACATTTAGACGAAAATCAATGAAGTTTAGGAGATTCAAAACATTGTGCATGCCATTGTCATGTGATTTCCAGTTGTGTCTTTGCTTTTGTAGCTCCAAACATTAGACTATTGGCATGGTAAATAATGATTTACGATTTTATGCCAACTTATATATATATATATATATATATATATATATATATATATATATATAAAATTAACTTGGCAAATTTTGCAGAATTTTAATCATTTAAAAATAATTTTTCATCCAAAATATATGCAAAAAAAATCATTTAAAAGAAATTTGACACAACGGACATATACATGGAAATTTTCATTTACGTAATCATATACATTGAAATCTAATCTTATTATATTCAAAGAAAATAAGAGAGTAACAAGGAAAAGGAGAAAATATAATAGAGGAAACAAACAATGAAATAGTACCAACTACCAAGGTTTTTTGTTTTTTGTTTTTTTTTGAAAAAAATTTCTTTGAGGGTGTTGCGTTATCCTGTTTAAGCTTCGTCCGCAATCAAAAACTGTTTCATGTAAATAGATTTTAATAAAGGGTTTATCATCTATCAATTAACATGACCAAAAAATTTTTCCTACACTCATAATATTTTGTGGGATCCGCAACAAAAAAAAAAATTCCGGAACGAATCTCAATAATATTACATAATCATTTTTCTTACAATATAACTCTTATAAAACCCTTTAATAAATTGGTCTTTGATAAAAATGTCAGGCTTCATCCTGGCCCCAAAAGTTACGTAGACATATCAATTAAGTTGCCTTCAGATATGCTGCACAAAAAGTGAGGGTGGGTCCTATGCCAGTATTAATGGGTTGAGCAAGTCTAATGGAACTTGTATATCTGAAATTAATATCAAATTGGAGTGGCCAAAAGAATAAAAATGACAGCAGGGCTAGAAATAAAGATGGAACTAGTACTAGGATTCGGTTATCCACCAGAGCAGCTGACCTAATAAAGAATGATTTGACTTGACAGTTGATCAAATAACCCAATAATTCGTGCTAACAGCCAATTGGAATTGAAGTATGATGTTTCAGATGCCACCTGTTGAGCTTAAAATGCTTAGTCAAAATGGGCTCTATAACAAGACTCTTATAATGCCAATGCTACCTACGTCTAATAACTCTTTTCATTCCATTCAATTCCCCATTAATTAGTTATGGTAGTTGAGCTTCGAAGCCAACTATTCTTCATCCCCTCTATCTATAAATTCCCTTATGCTGCTCTTTCGCAATTATCAAACCTCCAAAGCCATTTTTCTTCTGTAGTACTTTTGAACAAAACAAACTCTCTTGTTTATTCAAATTCCCAAGAGACCCCAACAAGCCAAAACACCATAACATATACAAATGGAGCGTTTTGTGCCCCTGGTATTAGCCATGGCTATGGTCATGGCTGCACCGGTCTACGCTCAGATCACTACACCATGTAACGTATCAATGGTGAGCAGTTTCATGACTCCTTGTATGAGTTTTCTGACAAATAGCAGTGCCAATGGCACCTCACCCACAGCAGAGTGCTGCAAATCGGTCAAGTCCCTCACAAGTGGCAGCATGGACTGTTTGTGTCTCATTGTTACTGGCAGCATTCCCTTCAGAATACCAATCAACCGAACCTTGGCCATATCTCTTCCTCGTGCTTGCAAATTGTCTGGTGTTCCAGTTCAATGCAAAAGTATATATATTTCTCAAAATCTTTCTTCTTTGTTTTTATTTAAAAAAAATTGTTTTTTTTTCTTTCTCTTTAGCAGTGAGGCTAATATGTGTTATTTTCTGCCTTTGTTATTTGTCAGCCACAGGTTCACCACTTCCTTCTCCAGGTAATGCCAGCATGCATGCCCAAAAGTTCCTAATATTTTCCATTTTAACGGAGGGTTTTATAATTCTCATTTAATATGATAATTCAAATATTAAATTCTAATATTTTCCATTTTAACTAATCTTTTGAAAATTAAACCCCTTTAACTAATCTTTTGAATGATTTTGATTTATATTGGCAGGACCATCATCTTTTGGGCCATCTCTTTCCCCATCTGCTCCATCTCTTAGTCCTGAAGGTACTTATAGTCAACAAAAATACTTAGTGCCTCTTTGGATCCTCTCTTTTTTAAGCAAGAAGCTATTTATAAGCATAAGCTAGACCAAACAGGTTTTGAAAAAAGCTCTTATCATGAAAAACTCTTTTTTTATAATGAAGAAAAAAACTGAAAGCTAAAGTGCCTGTTTGGATCCTCTTATTTTTAAGCTAAAAGCTACTTATAAGCATAAGTTATGGCAAACAGGTTTTGGGAGAAGCTCTTATCATGAAAAACTCTTTTTCTTATAATGAAGAAAAAAGTTGAAAGCTGAATTGTGTGCTTTTTTTAAATGAAGAGTTATAAAGATGGAGAGAGAGATAATTTTCTGAAAATATGTGCATTTAAGTTACTTTTAAGCTAAAACTTTTATATAACTACCAAACAGCTTTTAACTTTTATTTTTAAACTTTTTTTTTAGCTTTAGTTTATAAGTAGCTTCTGGTTTAAAAAAGAGGCAGAGTTTTGCACTTATAGTACTTTTTTAAGTTTGATACTAATGTCAGCATCTTCTCTTCTTTGAACAGCTTCTTCTGTGCTCCCCTCACCAACGCCTTCTCTGGCACCACAGTCTGACATAACCCCTCCTCTTTTGGCTCCATCAGTGGATCCATCTGCAACCACCGGAAGTGGCCGCTCTGATCTGACTCCATCATCTGCCATGTCATCTCACAGTCTCCTACCTTCTGTTGTATTGGTTACATTAGGATTTGCTGTTCTTAAACACTATTAGTTTGCTGTGTGTGTGTTTTACATCCTTAGTAGATATAGATGTACCGAATAGGTTGCAATATGTGTGGCTATTGCTTTGGGTTTTTCTCAGATTGTTTCACACCCACATTGGGGGGTATTAGTCAGATGAAAAGGCATTTGTATTGTAATGTTTATGTGCTCATGGAAAATAAATATTTGTTATTTCATTCAGTCAATAAGTTTACTTTCATAAAATAATTTTGGAACACTAACAAAAGTGGTTGCTATTATGGTTCATTAGGAGTCCTAGTTTGGAGTTGAGAAAAAGGTGAGGTCAAACATATCTTAATGCAACAACAAAACTCAATCAATTAATCAGACAATGATAAACTCTTAATTTCTTTGCCATTATTTAAACTTCCAAATTGCACATTCACACGCCATTCATCTTATTCTTTCGTTTAAGACCAAACTCACGAGGCACAAGTCGTAAATGATAGCCTTTTACATTAATCAAATCATGCTATATTCATGGTTCACTAGTGCCGCTTCTCGCAATAAGTGTGGGAAGTCTAAATTTTACAATTCTCCCCTCCAACCATCGTGTTCATGTTGCTTGCATTCTTTTTTTATTTTTTCATTTGAACCAAAGTTGCCGAAAATTACATACTTCCTTTCAACTTGATTTTGTTTTTGTTTTTTTTAATATTTGTCAATTATGAAGACAGAGATTCCCTCTAATTTCCCAATTGTATTTGTGACTATGAATTCAAGCAGGATTTTCACCTTAAGGTTTACTTGGCTGTTGACATTTATATTATGTTTGTTAACCCCAATTGTTAAGAGCCAGATAGATATGTGTTCATTGCAGGGTATAGATATTCGGCAGTGCTTGGTTCAAAGCAACAATGCTATGTATATACAAAGTAGCTGTTGCAAATCCCTCAATCAAATTGTTGAAGCTGGATTAAAATGCTTGTGCACACTACTCAAATCATCCACCATTGGTCTTGTTAACCCTCCGCTACTGCTACCATTCTCAAACTGCTACATATCAGTGCCTCCACTGAGTCTTTGTCTAGGTAATGAAGATCTATATTCAGTTCACTTCTCCACCATTCCAATTTTTATATCATCTCAAAAAGATGACAATTTTATATTACTAATTTTTTGTTTTGAATACAATATGTATCTTTTTGGTACCAAAAAATTAGAGGGGAAGATTATATTTATAAATCCTTTCGGATTTGGATCCTCTCAATGTCATGTGTGGAATCATAACCATACGAAGGTGGATCAATGGTAATAAAGAAGGAGAGAGAAAAATATATTAAAATAGGTAGTTACGAAATCATAAAAGTTGATTTACCTTTGTACGATTGTGTTCTTCCCACATGACCATATCATGTTTTTTTTTTTTCATATGATCAATTTCCAAT
This sequence comes from Gastrolobium villosum, assembly GCA_032173675.1. Taxonomy (NCBI): domain Eukaryota; kingdom Viridiplantae; phylum Streptophyta; class Magnoliopsida; order Fabales; family Fabaceae; genus Gastrolobium; species Gastrolobium villosum. The sequence continues at coordinate 160,622 of JAVKPL010004567.1, forward strand.
CATTTCAAACTATACTATGTTTGACCGGCAATATACTCTTTAATAAAATATTACCGGTTAAACAGACATAACGTAGTTCGTAAGTTTGTAAAAAAATAATTTGTAATCGGATCCTTTCCAAAATTAAATTATATTTCGTGTTTTTCCTTGGTCTATATATGAAGATGTGGCTCCTGTGCCTGTGCTACTTCCACCAGAGAGCCCAAACGAACAAACACAGTTTTCTTCCCCACCAGATGTATTTGTGCCTTCTCCTCCACAAGAAGTGAAGGTTCCACCTATTAATTTGACAATGGATAACAGCAACACTTCGACCACAGAGCAGCTACATGGAAATGAAGATGATGATCCAAAGTTGTGTATGTTATCCAATGGAGCACACAATACCATGGTGTGTTTTTGGTTGTCCCTTTTGGTTTCCCTGTTGGTATCCAAGTAGTTCAATTCCTCTTTGGCCCTTTTGGTTCTTCCCCTGTTTCAATCTTCAGAATCACTTTTGATGTAAAAGTCACAACTTATTCCCTTTTCCTGATTTGTACTTACTTAGACCAAGATTTGAGGGATTGTCAATGCACCTCTGTGTTACGCCTTATTTGTTGAAAAAAAAACTTAAAACATTTAAAAAAAAATAAAAAATTGTTATTCAAAAGTTTTCTAAAAAATATTTGTAAGAAAGGAAAGAAAGATTAGTTAAACTACATTTGCATGCTTGTATTGTATGACTTAGCACGGTCAATATCGTATTGAAAAAAATGGTAATTTGTTTTTTTGTTAATTGCAGTGAAATATATTGTATTTCTTTTAATATGTGAATTCTAATTACCTTTTGATACGAATCATAGACTCTTCGATGTCCTAACAAATTCGATCCTTTTGGTTAATTATGGGACTAATCCATAGTCTGATTCTTCAATGTCCCAATAAATTTGATCATTCAAATCAATTATGAGACTAATTCGTAGTTTGTGGGAAGAGTCCTTGAAGGCTCCCCTCCCAACAAATACACTTCTTAGGATTCGATGTTATATTTTTATCTTTACAGGACCTGATCCCGCTACCAGCGCATTGGTAAATATACAGTGATTTGGTCAAACTTGGTAAAAGAATAAAAATCATTCAATGAACTTTGTTGATATATAATAGGACCTTTAAATTCGTCATCTGTTCTCAATGGGGAGAATGATCAAAGTGTCATGTTGGACAAAAAATTTACCAGACTGCCACGCTAACAGTAAATTTTGTCAAAATGACACGCAGCATAATTCGTTACACAATGTAGCGAATTATGCATGCAAGTAATTCGCTACACAGTGTGGCGAACTATGCCACGTCAGAACCAAAAATGTCTCATGTCAAATTTTGACATTTTGGCATAATTCGCTACCTTAGGTAGCGAATTTTTGAAAATTTGACACGTGGCATTTTTGGTTCTGACGTGGCATATTTCGCTACACTGTATAGCGAATTACTTGCATGCATAATTCGCTACACTGTGTAACGAATTATGCCGCGTGATATTTTGGCAAAATTTACTATTTTGGCATTCTGGTAAATTTTTTGTCCAAACGTGACAAAATGGTCACTTCCCCTCATCATCAACTTTGTTTTTTTTTTTTTTTTTTTTAACTTGAGTCGTGTACTATTGTTAATAAAATTTATGGTTATGAAGTTGATATCGATATATTTATCTTTTCTATTAAATTTGTCATAAAAATGTTAAATTTGTTATCAAGATTTAACACATTTTTCAATGAATTGTAGTGTTGTACAGTTTTTATTTTAAAATGGAATGCTTGTAATTACCAAAAAAAATAAAAATGGAATGCTTGTATACTTTAATATGTCATAAATATGCCATGCACATGCTTGTACATCTTAAAAGTTTGAAAATATTTTCACCAAAAAAAAAAGTTTGAAAAAAAAGTAGTGAATTCGATCAGCAGTAGAGTCACAATTTATAAGAATTAAGAGGGTGGAAAGGTAATTGCTGATTCCACTTTTTTATCTCTGCAGCAGGAATAAATTGCTATCTTAGGTAAAAGAAGATAAAAGAGATATCCTATGTTTATATTTTGAAAGAAAGCATCCTATGTTTTTCTCTCTGCTAGGGCAAACGAGATGGGTTCCTCCAATGAAAGTCACGGCGGTCCAGCATCAACAACAACACAACCTGAATCAAACGATCTAATGAGGAAGAGTATCAAGCGTTCCAAAAACGGAGAGGAATTTTCTCCAGATTCATCTAACAGAGGTGCAAGTTTAGGCAACATCTCTGAACGTATTCCCTCTAGGAAAATGATGTCTTTCGCTGCAGCCCTTAGATCCAGCGACAATACTAAGGGTGAAGAAGACTCTTGGCAAGCCGATCTAACAAAGGAAGTGAGTGAACCTCTTGACCCGAGTCTAGGGGTAATCAATGAACAAGGGTTCCAGACCATTTACGGAGCAGATGGGTCAGTGAGAATAAGATGCACGGAGGAAGCTAAACAAAGACTTAGAAGCCCCTGGAAAAATGCAATCATAGTCAAACTTCTGGGCAAGAAGGTAGGAGTGATGTATATGAAGACCAAGCTTGCTAACCTATGGGCAAAAGCGGGTCCTCTAACTGTAGCCGACTTAGGAAATGATTTCTTCTCGGTGAAGTTCACAAGCGTTGAAGATCTGAACCTGGCTCTTACCGGCGGCCCATGGGTTTTGATGGGGCACTATCTGGCAATCAGGAAGTGGGAACCTTTTTTTGATCCATTCAAAGCCAACATTCATAGAATTGCTGCGTGGATTCGTCTTCCAGGTATTCCCCAAGAATTCTGTGTGATGTCTTTTCTGAAAATCATTGGTGATACTATTGGGAAAGTGTTAAAGGTTGATAGAAATACATCTACGGGTGATAGGGGGAAATTTGCGAGAGTCTGTGTTGAATTGGATTTATCCAAAACCCTGAGAGGAGAATATATTCTGGAGGACAGAATCTTTAAGGTGGAATACGAGAGTCTTTACTTAATTTGCGTAAAGTGTGGAAAGTATGGGCACAATAAAGAGCAATGCAATCAGAATGTGAACCCTGCTGAAGTGCAACCTAATCGGAGCACGAATGTGTCTGATACAGAAAAAAATTCAGAGAACCAGAGTGTGGGGCCCTGGATGGTTGTGCAGAAGAAGAAATTCCCGAAAAATTTCTCTCAAAAGATGAAGGATACAAAAGAAGAGCGAACTTTTGGAGCTGATATCTCTAATAATGGGAGTTCCTCTAACCAGAAAAAGGAGATAAGGAAGGATCCTGAAAATACAGAGCTGATTAGCTCAGTTTCGAAAACCCTTCTGGGGGAACAAAAGGAGAACAAGGGGGGCAGCTCCTCTCTGCTCAGTAGCCCAGCAGCTAATGTGAAGCTCCAGCCAGGGGAAAAAAAAGCCACAGGTAAAAACAGACATAAAACTAAAGGGAAAGACAAGATCAATTCCTTTGTGTTCACCACTGTATCTCCTCAAAGTGGGTCTAGCTCCAAACCAATAGAGCTCCCTTCATCCAATAAGACAACTTGGAAGAGCAAACCAAGGCAAGAATCTCCAGCCCATACTATCATCATTAATAGTAAGGCTCAATCCAATGTGGAAACTGAAATAGAGCTTTGTTCCAAGATAGCTGCCACTCAGTCAACAAACATTGAGGGTGGTCAGGATGTTGGTGAGCTATGTGAGACTGTTGCCATTCCTGCAGAGATGAAAATTTCCAATTCGGGCAGTGAAAAGACCTCGTGGAAAGCTGAACCTCCAGATAGAGCTTCAGAAGATGGGATGGAGATGGAGAATCCAAACAGGGAAGATGCCTCTGAGCATAGGACTCAAAGTAACCAGGTACTTTGCAAACCTGGGACCAATTTAGTTATTTAATGAATTGCCTTGTATGGAATGTTAGGGGTGCTGCAAAAAAGTCCTTTAAGACATCCCTAAGAAATTTCATCAAAAAGTATAGGATTGGCATGGTTGCCATCCTAGAGCCTAGGATCAGTGGTGTAGCAGCCCTGAAGAAAATAAAACAACTTGGTTTCAACCAGTATGTTCTAGTAGATGCTATTGGTCTTTCTGGTGGTATTTGGATTCTTTGGAAAGAAGAAAGGTTCAATATATCTGTCATAGAGAAATCTAATCAATTCATTCACTTGTCTTGTTCTGTTAATCATGGTCCTTCCTTTCATCTCACTGTGGTTTATGCCAATCCTAGAGAGGAAGTCCGTGATGAGCTTTGGACGGATCTGAGAAGAATCAGTGGTAGCATGACGGGACCCTGGGCTATGATGGGGGATTTCAATGAGATAGCTTCCTCAAAAGAGAAAAGTGGGGGAGCCCCTGTGAATATTGCTAGATGTCAGAAGTTTTCCTACATGTTAAATGACTGCCATATGCTGGATCTGGGTTGTAGAGGCTCTAAATTCACTTGGAGGGGACCCAAATGGCTTCATCTTGATAGAGTCTTCAAGAGACTTGACAGAATTTGTTCAAATGCAGCTTGGAGAACCACTTTTGGAGATGCGGATGTTAGAGCTTTACCAAGACTAAACTCAGATCATAATCCTCTTCTTCTTTCTCTTTTCCCCAATGAGAACCAGTGGAAAGAGAGACCTTTCAGATTCCTGGTAGCTTGGCAGAGTCATAGCACTTTTGTTCACTTTCTCAAGTTTATCTGGAACCACCATACCAAGATTGTCACTTGCCTGGAAAACCTAATTGATCCGCTTAAATCTTGGAATAAAAGAGTTTTTGGTTGTATCCAAGTTAGGAAGGATTACCTTTAAAAAAGAATCCAAGAGACCCAGATTAACCACACCAACCAGCATGATATTGCCCAATCTGATCTTGATTTTGCTCTTCAGGATGAGTTGAATAGAGTTTTAGAACAAGAAGAAGCTCTTTGGTTTCAAAAGGCTAGATGCAAATGGATTGAGGATGGGGATCGTAACACAAGATTCTATCATACAACTACCATAATTAGAAGAGCCAGAAACAAAATTTTAGAGCTCAAGAATGATGAGGGTCATATGGTTAGAGAAGAAGACAGCCTGAACAAGATTATTCATGATTTCTTCACTAATCTTTTTACTGAAGAAGATCAATCCAGACCTTGGGAAGTCACCAATACTTGCTGGCCTGCATTAGAGGAGACTGAGTTGACAACCTTGAAGGATCCTATCTCAGAATTGAGTATCAAGGAAGCTTTCTTCTCCATGAATGCTCTCAAAGCTCCTGGTCCAGATGGCTTCCCAGCTTTTTTCTTCCAAAAAAACTGGAATATTATGAAAAAGCAAGTGGTTGATTGTGTGCATCAGATTTGGGAGAAGCCGGATGAGGTGAAGGATCTAAATAAAACCTTTCTGGTTCTCATTCCAAAACTGGAAAAACCAGAAAAGATTAACCAATTTCGCCCGATTGCTTTGTGTTCTGTTCTTTATAAAGGTATCAGCAAGATTATAGTGAGCAAGCTGAAACCCCTTCTCAACAAATTGATTTCTCCTCAACAAGTCAGTTTCGTTCCTAAAAGACAAATCCAGGACAATATTATCATTGCTCAAGAGATGGTTCACTCTATGAATATAATGAAGGGGAAAAGGGGATTCTTCACAATCAAAATCGACTTAGAGAAAGCCTATGATAGGATGTCTTGGAATTTTATATATAAAGTGTTGTCTGAGATAAACATCCCAGAATCTCTGGTGAATATCATAATGCAGTGCATCACTTCAGCTGAGCTTGAAATCCTCTGGAATGGTTCCAAGGCTGGTAGCATCCTTCCGAGTAGAGGTTTGAGGCAAGGAGATCCAATATCTCCCTACATTTTCGTGCTTTGTATGGAAAAACTGACACACTTGATTTCTGATGCAATTGCAAAGAAAGAGTGGAAGCCAATGGCAGCTGGTAGAGGTGGACCATCCATATCTCATCTCCTCTTCGCTGACGATTTGTTACTCTTTGGAGAAGCCAAAATTGACCAAATCAAGACAGTAATGGAGTGCCTCACAAAGTTTAGGATCATGTCTGGTCAGAAGGTGAGTTACCCAAAATCTAATATCTTCTTCTCCAAAAATGTTCCAATTGATGTTGCTAATAAGATAGTGAAGATTAGTGGTTTTGCTCAAACAAAAAACTTGGGCAGATACCTGGGATACAGAATGAAACATGGCCGGACTAGTAAACTTCACTATGGAGAGATCATGGATAGGGTTAACAATAGGCTCAATGGTTGGAAAAATCAGTGTCTATCTATGGCAGGTAGAGTGACTCTAGCAAAATCGGTCATCTCCACTATCCCTATGTTCCACATGCAAAACAGCTTATTACCTGTGGGTATTTGTGAAGAAATTGAAAAGAAGCAAAGGAATTTCATTTGGGGAGATACTGAGGTTCATAGGAAGCATCATGCAATCGGTTGGGAACACCTTCAACTCCCTAAAAACCAGGGTGGGTTAGGTATTCTCAATCTCCGCATCCAGAATGAAGCTTTCATCCAAAAGTGTGCTTGGAATATGGTTCAGTCTCCATCTCAGCTTTGGGTCCAAGTCTTGCTATCCAAATATGGCAGGAGAAAAGATATGCTAAAAGAGGTAGTTAGTAAACCTTATGATTCTCACTTGTGGAAAAGCATTTGTAAGGTCTGGCCTCAAATGATAAGCAATACTTCTTGGCAAATAGGTAATGGCAAGAAGATTGATTTTTGGAAAGACAATTGGACTGGTCTCAGCCCAAATCTCCTTGCTCATACTCATACCCTTCCTTCTCAAGAGGTCTTGGATTTAAAGATTAGCAACAGTTTTTTCCTTTCTGAAGGAGGCTGGAATGGGCATTATCTTGTGAACCATTTTGACCTTAATGTGGTGAACAAAATTCTTGCCATTCCTCATCCAGATGATGAAGCCGAGGAGGATAGCATAGCTTGGACTAACTGGAACCCTGGGCATTCCATAGTTAAGCTGGCATACAATAACTTGTTAGATTCTAGCAATCCTTCCCCCATTGACTGTTAGGACCGTATTTGGAAGTGGAAAGGCAAGGAAAGAGTCAAAATGCTTATCTGGAAAATGCTTCATGATAGAATGCTAACAAGAGAGTCAATATCAAAGTGGAGTGGTAGTTCCAATAAGTGCCCTTTCTGCCCTGAAGTGATTGAAGATTGCCTTCATGTGTTTAGAGATTGTTGGAAGGCAAGAAAGTGCTGGCTGTTGCCCATGTTGCACCCTCTTCCACCGAGTTTCCTCACTGTGATTTCTTTTAGGGAGTGGATGATTGTGAATCTCACTTCAAACAACAGCAACCTCAAGGATTGGAGAGACTCTTTCTTTACCACTTGCTACTTTTTGTGGTTATGGAGGAATAAGGAAATTCACGAAGAAGGTTTCCAGCGTCCTGAGGATCCTTCAAAGGCTATTGCTGTAGAAATTGAGGAAAATAGGTTCTGTTTGGCTAAGTTTAAAAAAACATTTTCAGGAACTTCTCACTCTCAACTTCCTACATCGTGGATTAGGCCTGCGGAGGACTTTCTGAAATTAAATGTGGATGGGGCTGTGCAAGGTAATCGGGCAGCTTGTGGTGGTCTCTTGAGGGATAGGAATGGATTATGGTGTGGCGGTTTCTCAGCCTTCATTGGCTCTTGCATTCCTCTGCATGCTGAACTTTGGGCTCTCCTTTATGGACTTGATTTCGCCTGGAAGCATGGCTGGAGGAAACTAGTGTTGGAAACTGATTCTTCTCAAGCGTTTTGCCTTCTTACCAATCATGGTAATGATACTCGAAAGCTGCCATTGGTAGCTAAGATTCGAGTCTTTTTAATGAAAGAGTGGACTATCTTATTGAATAAAATTCCTAGGAGTAGCAACACCTGTGCGGATTGGATTGCGAAGAAGGCTTTGGATGATTCCTTTGGGCTCAAATCAATCTCCTCCCCTCACAGCGATCTGTTAAGTCTTCTTGCTGCTGATCTTTTGGATCCGGGTCTGAATAAGGTGGCTGCTAGGAGAAATACAGGATGATGCTTGTTCCTGGCTTTCTGCTAGTGTTTGATGTTTTGTTTTCTGCTGTTTCTTGTTCTGTTTTTTTCCTTCCTTCTTGTTTACTTTTCTTTTATTTTGTGGGGGCATTGCCCCTTGCTGTAACCTAAAAAAAAAAAAGAGGGTGGAAAGGCTAACACGCGAAACTGGAGAAGCTCTTCCCAGAGTTTAATATTGCAGCATTTCCCTCGATTTAAATTTAAAAAAATAATTCTTAATTGATACTAATCATAATAGTACATAAATGGATCAAGAATTGGGTAATTCATCAAAAATTCTACAAATAAAAGATAAAACCTACTAACATTATACTTGCTCTCTCTATTTACCAGTGTTATTAAAACTGGACTGATCCGGCCGGGTCGATCCAGGAATCGATAAACCGACCATGCATCAGAACAGGTGTGACCCGATCCGACCCGGCCGATTTTCATGAAAATCGGTGACCCGATCCAGTCCAAAAAAAAATAAAATCATAATAAACATATTTGAATATTTTTTTGCTTATTGACTTACCTAATTTATGTACCTACAAGTCTACAACACTAATATTATCTCAATTATGCACTATTTAGAAAATTTTGATTTGATTTATAGTTAGAGATGTCATTTTCTGAACTTAAAGCTCCGTATCACAATCATTATATTTTTGTTTGATCCTTTATTGCATAATAATATGTGATTTATTATTTTTTATATTAAAATATTTGAAATTTTTATCATTTTGTTAGATATTTGAGTATGTTTATAATTTTTTAATATATATTATAAAATTGCATATAATTATTGGGCCATGCGGTTGAACCAGTGACCCACTGGTTGAACCAGTAACCCAATGACCTAGTACCTCGACCGGGTCAATGACCAGGCCGGTTTTAATAACATTGCTACTTACTGTCATTGCACACGTATCAAGGCAAAAAAATTAATTTATTGTTTTTTAAATAAAAAATTATGAATTTATGACTGTTTTAGAAATAATTACACATTTATTGCACAATATCACACTCAATTTGGGCATTACTAATCATGTCTAAATTGGGCATCACTCAAGAGGCAATCACGCCTAAACGTCACTCATCATGTGTTGACACGTGTCATATTTTTTTCCAAGAAAAATTAACAATTTAATCATAAAACTTTTGAAGGCCATAACTTTTTATTATGTATCAAAATCAGGTAGTTCTTTTTTTGATTCCAGAGATCTCATTTGACATATTTTATTTCTCACACACACAATTTAAATTTGGAAGAATGATATTATAAAAGCGGATAAACCCACAAGCCTATGAGTTCTGAATTTGCGATTTAATATAAAAAGGAAAATAAAATAATTTGATTTGTGATTTAAACTCAAAAATCAATCTGATTAATTAGTATTAATAAATGAAATAATTAAATAAATATTCTAAATTTCTAAGGAAGAATAATTTTATTTTTGAAAAACATTCATAAACCATCATTAATTTCAGACCACGAATAATAACCCAGAAGCTTATAGCATTAATCATTAATTTCAATAATAAAATCCTTCTTCCTCAGAGATTTAGAATATTTATTTAATCATTTTCTTTATTAATACAGATTTTTCAAATTGATTTTTGAGTTTAAATCTCAAATCAAATCTTTATTTTGTTTTCTTTTTTATATTAAATCACAAACACAGAACTCAGAAGCTTCTGTGTTTAACCGCTCTTATAATATCATTCTTGCAAATTATCTGATTTGGATACCCGAGTCAAAAATTATGACCTTCAGAAGTTTTATGACTAAATTATTAATTTTTTTTTTGGAAAAAAAATGTGACACATGTCAACATATCTGATGAGTGACACCTAATTTAAGCGTGATTGCCTCTTGAGTGACGCCCAATTTAGACGTAATTGGTGATGCCCAAATTGGACATGATATTATTCAATAAATATGTATTATTTTCAAGGGGGAAGGATATTGTGACAACCAAGTTGTGTTACATCAAGTGACTACCAAGCAATCTCATCGTTAGATCGATTATCTTGATCCAACGGTTATATTTATTTTCATCTTTGTATGGTAATGATTTCCCAAATTTAATACTTTATATTTATTTTCACCTTTGTATGGTTATGATTTCCCATATTTAATGCTTTCACTTTAAATATAAATAATGTGGAAATAAATATAACCGTTTCAACATAATCAATTTAACGGTGTGTAATTTTTTACTGTCATAAAATCGTAATTTTTTATTTAAAAGATAATATATCAATTTTTGTGCCCACATAACAAAAAGGTGTCTCCTATACTAACTAATCTTTCACTAGACGTCTATGTTATTGGGATTGAAAAAAAATCAAAAGAGAGTTTTCACAATTGTTATCGAATTCAGTTATAGGATGGCCACCGCCGTGGCCGTGATCGCAGCAGCTTTCCTCGTGGTCATTGCAGAGGCGACGGCGCCTCCTCCTTCAACGGGCGGGTGCACCGACGAGCTAATATCGTTCTCTCCGTGTCTATCTTACGTGTCCTCTCCGCCAAACAACCTGACAGAAAGTGTTTCCGGCAAGTGCTGCGAAGCGTTCTCTGGCGGCGTTGATTCGCTTTGCTTTTGCTACCTTGTGAGAGAACCTAACATCCTTGGCTTCCCTCTCAACACCACAAGACTCCTCTCGCTCTCTTCCCTCTGCCCTCCCTTTCCTCAACAAGAATTCTCCTCCTTCAATTTTCTTTGTTCAGGTTCTTCCACCATTTCTTTATTATTATTATTATTATTATCAAGATCTTAGTTAGTTAGTTAGTTAGTTATGGCAGTGACATATTCTTGAACATTGTTCTTGAAACTGACAGCTCCGGCTCTGCCTCCTCTCAACGGTGCAGCAAATCATATCACATTTGGTGGTGTGTCATTTTCTCTTTCTTCGATTACATTTGTATATTATCTTTGTTACATATTTTGAGTAAGGGTATTCTAATTACCAAAAATTCTTAGTACTAACTTACTACCCATCAGATCACCATTGGATCAAAGAGGGAATCTTGAAAAAAAAAATTTGAAGAAAGAGAAAATGTTAATCTAATGGTGATTAGATAGATAGTAAGTTGGTAGTGAAAAATTTTGGTAGTAAGAATATCCCTCTTCATATATTTTTACCTAGGATCACAAACAACATTAACATCATGCATGTGGTGTGGCCGGTGCACAGGGTTACGTGGTGGTCATGGTCGTGGTGGTGATGATGGTGGATCGTCAAGATCCCGCGGTGGTGGAAGAGGATCTAATGGGATAAGGGTAAGAGGGCACGGAGTATATCCGTCGTCCAATGGCTCAACACTGAGTCGACACACGAGATTGCTACTCTCTCAATTAATTGTTACACTCTCACTCCTATGCCTCTACACTCTCTAGTGTTCAATATCTGCCTTCTCACACTCATTGCTAAATACGGCTCTTAACTGATTTTCATTACAATCACTGTTTCTGAGGACAACTTGTGTAGATATTTTAGTTGGTGAGTAGAATGGGATAGTTGAAGCACAAGTTTCACAAATATTGCTATTACTGTTGCACTTCAATTAGTTTCTTGCAAGAATTCTATATGTTTGACTCCACAAAACTGTTGAATAAACTCTAAATGTTTTGTTAGTTTTATATTTAATAGTCTTAATTAAGGAGTCATGAGTTTAGATAAGTGAAAGGCCAAAAGTTGTAAGAAAGCGAAAGGCCAAGAGTTAGAGAGAGTGAAAGGCCAAGAGTTAGAGAGGCCAAGAGTTGGAAGTTTAGTTTTGTGGTTTATGGCTAATTTAATGTTTTGGCTCATGAAAAGACAATCTAGTGCCTATATAAACTAATCCATATTGTAAGCAATATATCACAAGAAAAAGAGAAATACAAGTTTTGTCTTCATCACAAGAAAATAGTTGTTCTTATTTTAAGTTCTACATTATAATGATACCACAAATTGGTATCAGAGCTATGGAGAGGGGGAGTGATATGGCACTACCTAAGTTGACGAAGGAGAACTATGAGAATTGGAGCATCCAGATGAAGGCTCTTCTCGGATCCCAGGACGCTTGGGAGAATGTTCAAGCAGGTTTTGTAGAACCACAGGACACTGGAGGCCATTCGGCGGCTCAAACCAAAGCGTTGAAAGAGACGCGTGCAAAAGACAAGTTGGCGTTATTCATGCTCTTCCGAGCTGTAGACGAATCCGGGTTCGAGAAGATAGCAAATTGTGAGACCTCAAAGGCAGCCTGGGACATCTTGGCAAATGTCTATAGAGGAGCTAACCGGGTTAAACAAGTCCGGCTTCAAACCCTTCGTGCCGAGTTGGAGGGAATGAAGATGAAGGACACGGAAAGAGTATCCGGGTTCGTTGCCCGGGTTCAAGGAATTGTGAACCAGTTAAAACGGAATGGAGAAGATATACCTGACACCAGAGTGGTGGAGAAAATCTTGAGATCTTTGACAGACCAGTTCGAAAACGTGGTTTGTGCCATAGAGGAGTCCAAGGACCTGTCTACACTCACCATTGACGAGTTGGCGGGTTCCCTTGAAGCGCATGAACAAAGAAAGAAGAAGAAGGAGGAAACTCTTGAGCAGGCACTTCAGACCAAAGCAACAATTAAAGATGAGAAGATGCTCTATTCTCAAAATTTTCGAGGTAGAGGACGTGCCCGCGGTGGACGAGGTACTAGCCGTGGTAGTAGAGGTCGAGGCCGAAGTCAAGAAGTGTATAGTGATGAGGTAGGACAGTCAAATCAACAAAACTGGAGAGGAAGAGGACGAGGTCGACGAGGAGGTCGGTCACACTATTCAAACATCGAGTGTTACAAATGTGGAAAGTTTGGTCACTTTGCAAAAGATTGTAACTCGGACAAGTGTTACAACTGTGGCAAAGTCGGACATTTCGCAAGAGAATGCAGAGAGGAGAAAAAGGTGGAGGAGACGTCCAACCTAGCCACAGAAGGCGAGATGAAGGATGGTGTCTTGTTAATGACACACAGTAAAGGAAGTCCAGACGATGACATGGAGTGGTATCTTGACACGGGTGCGAGCAACCACATGTGCGGACATAAGCACTTCTTCAAGGAGATGAGAAAGGTGGAAACCGGACATGTTTCGTTCGGGGATGCCTCAAAGGTTGAGGTAAAAGGTCGAGGTACGATCTGTTTCCTACAAAAGGACGGGTTAATTGGCTCAATTCGAGATGTGTACTATGTACCCGACCTAAAAAGCAATATTTTAAGCATGGGTCAGCTGATGGAGAAAGGTTACTCGGTTATTATGAAAGACCGGGTATTGTATTTGAAAGATGAGCGAGGTCGGCTGATAGTTCGGGTTCAAATGGGTAAGAATCGTATGTATAAACTAAATCTGAAATGTATACAGGTTGAATGTTTACAAGCCGAGGTGGAAGATAAGGCGTCACTTTGGCATCTCCGGTTTGGTCACCTACATTATGGTGGTCTAACCGAGTTGGCAAAGAAGAAGATGGTGGAAGGGTTACCTGACATCAACTTTGAAGGAAAGTTTTGTGAGAGTTGTGTACTTGGCAAGCATGCCAGGACCACGTTTCAGAAGATGGCAAGATTCCGGGCTAAGCAACCTCTGGAACTAATACATACCGACTTGTGTGGACCCATCAATCCGGGTTCCTTCAGCGGTAAGAAGTATTTTATTTCCTTTATTGATGATTTCTCACGGAAAACTTGGGTTTACTTTCTGAAGGAGAAGTCCGAGGTGTTTGATGTGTTCAAAAGGTTCAAGGTGATGATTGAGAAGGCAACAGGAAGCTATATCAAATTGGTGCGGTCTGACAGAGGTGGGGAATATACCTCAACAGCGTTTATGTCTTTCTGTGAGGAACAGGGGATAAGGAGGTTTCTAACAGCACCATACTCACCACAACAGAATGGCGTGGCTGAAAGGAAGAACCGGACTATTCTTGACATGGTTCGGTCAATGCTGAAGAACAAAAGGATGCCGAAGGAGTTTTGGGTGGAAGCTGTGCAGTGTGCTGTGTATGTGCAGAACCGATGTCCACATTCGAACTTGGATGATAAAACTCCACAGGAAGCATGGAGCGGTCAAAAGCCTTCAGTGGCTCATCTCAGAGTTTTTGGCAGTATAGCCTATGCACACATACCGGACCAGCTCAGAACCAAGCTCGAGGATAAAAGCAAGAAATATGTTTTTATTGGATATGATGAAAAAACAAAGGGGTATAAGTTGTTTGACCCCGTCAACAAAAAAGTCATAGTAAGCAGAGATGTAAAGCTCAATGAAGCAAATGAGTGGGACTGGAACCATTCTTCTGAGGTAAACTTTGAAGACGGAATCTCAACACAAATTATCAACCCGGCAAGTCCTGAAGCTTCTGATGATGAAGATGAGGTACGACAACCCAGGATGCGAAGCATACAAGACATATATGAGTCAACAAGTGAGGTACATTTTGTTTGTCTTCTTGCAGACTCTGAGAGCATAAGTTTTGAAGAAGCCATCCGAGATAAGAAATGGCAAGATGCCATGGATGAGGAGATAGAAGCCATTGACCGAAATAATACATGGGAGTTAGCCGAGCTACCAGAAGGAAGTCGGCCCATTGGAGTGAAGTGGGTGTTCAAGAAGAAGATGAATGCTCAAGGGGAGATAGAACGATATAAAGCTCGACTAGTTGCAAAAGGTTATAAGCAGAAGGCTGGAATTGACTATGACGAGGTGTTTGCCCCTGTTACAAGGATGGAGACAATTCGGCTACTCATCTCACAGGCTGCTCAATACAGATGGCCAATGCATCAAATGGATGTAAAGTCGGCATTTCTGAATGGTGTTCTTGAAGAAGAAGTTTATGTGGAACAACCGCCGGGCTACATGAAGGCAGGAGAAGAGAAGAAGGTGCTGAGATTGAAGAAAGCACTTTACGGGTTGAAGCAAGCACCACGGGCATGGAATGCTCGTATTGACAAATATTTCAAGAAGAATGGACTTGAACAATGTCCATATGAACATGCTGTTTATGTCAAGAAAAATGGAGGAGACTGTTAATTGTGGCTCTTTATGTTGACGACCTCATTATTATGGAAACAATGCCAAGATGATACAAGAGTTCAAGAGCACAATGACAAGAGAGTTCGAAATGACAGATCTCGGTTTGATGAAGTTCTTTCTTGGTTTGGAAGTAAAACAAAATAAGAAGGGAATCTTCGTGTCACAGGAGGCTTATGCAAAAAAGATTTTGAAGAAGTACAAGATGGAAGATTGCAACCCAGTTTCAACACCAATGGAACCCGGTTCAAAACTCTCTAAGTTTGATGGAGGAGACCGTGTTGATGCAAGCAAGTACAGAAGTTTGGTGGGAATCCTACGTTATCTCACATGCACGAGGCCGGATATCTCATTAAGTGTCGGCATAGTAAGTCGGTTCATGGAGGAGCCGAGATACACACATTGGAAGGCGGTAAAGAGAATTCTGAGGTATGTTCAAGGTACAGTTTCACACGGGTTACACTACTCGAGCTCGGCAAAATACAAGTTGATTGGATATTCTGACAGTGATTGGTGTGGAGACGTAGATGATCGAAAGAGCACGGCTGGTTATGTGTTTTTCATGGGCAACACGGCATTCACCTGGATTTCGAAGAAGCAACCTATTGTGACACTGTCGACATGTGAAGCTGAATATGTAGCTGCATCTTGGTGTGTTTGTCATGCAATGTGGCTCAGGAATTTGCTAAGCAAGTTGGAGGAAAAACAAGTCGGTCAAACTGTGATCCGAATTGACAATAAGTCGGCTATAGAGCTAGCCAAGAACCCGGTAAATCATGAAAGAAGCAAGCATATTGACGTCCGATTTCACTTCATCCGGGATCAAGTAAAGGAAGGAAATGTGGAGCTAACACACGTGACCAGTCAAGAGCAAGTCGGGGACATCTTCACAAAGCCACTGCCGACGTTGCTGCTCAACAATTACAAGAAGATGCTTGGGATGAAAGATGGCAGAACCATTTAAGTTTATGAAGGAGAATTGTTGAATAAACTCTAAATGTTTTGTTAGTTTTATATTTAATAGTCTTAATTAAGGAGTCATGAGTTTAGATAAGTGAAAGGCCAAAAGTTGTAAGAAAGTGAAAGGCCAAGAGTTAGAGAGAGTGAAAGGCCAAGAGTTAGAGAGGCCAAGAGTTGGAAGTTTAGTTTTGTGGTTTATGGCTAATTTAATGTTTTGGCTCATGAAAAGGCAATCTAGTGCCTATATAAACTAATCCATATTGTAAGCAATATATCACAAGAAAAAGAGAAATACAAGTTTTGTCTTCATCACAAGAAAATAGTTGTTCTTATTTTAAGTTCTACATTATAGTGATACCACAAAAACTTGTCAATGACAACTGATAAATCAAATCATATGATAAACTGCTCGTGATTACGTCCCTTTAGTCTGGAAAATCTAAATTTATTTTTATTTATTTTTTGTATAAAAGGAGAGTAAAGCCCACAAAAAACTATGGAAATAAAAGCATAACATTCTCAGCTCCCCTACTATTGTTGGATAGCATGTTATCCTAATAGACTCCAAAAACAGGAAAGACTGTCTTTGAATTAATTTTATTAAACTCGACCCGTCCATACATCCCATCGGGTTGCTCGGTTACTGGTTGGAATGATTGACCTAGATATATATATATATATATATATATATATATATATATATATATATATATATATATATATATATATATATATATATATAGGGAGTTATTAATCTTATGTTGCATAAAAAAAAATATGTATCTATGAGTGTGTAAAATAAGATAATTGTTTTATGTGACATAAGATTACTATTTCCCAAATATATAACAATATGTATAAACATGAACATATAAATTTAATTAAGGGACACAAAATCACAAATAAGTGAAATGTGTAATGTCATAAGATAATTATTTTATGTGACATAGATTACTATTTCGAAATATATAAAAATATGTATAAACGTTTTGAACATATAAATTTATGTAGTGTATTATATAATATCCATATTTAAAATGAGTTAAACAAGACTCATTAGATAAGCTCAAAAATTATCCAGTCACACTTTTATAAGTTCACGAATCACAAATAAGTGAAATGCACGCAATTACTATGTCAGTTTAAATTATAACTCAGAATCTCATAACCATACCTCTCAAGGACATTCAAAAGGTCCGATGTTATTAATTCATATTTTTCAAATTCATCTATATTAAAATGACATGTCACAATTTCTTAATTTACTGTTCCGCAAATTGCTTCAATATTAGAAGATGAGATTTGACGACATTGTAAAAGAATATACTACTAGCAAATAAAATTACAAAAAAATTTAAATTGAGTTATGCATTTTTTTTCTAATAAGATGAAATAATTTTGTTTTTTATTTTCTTAAATGCATGACTCGACCGAGTCATCAGTTTTGACTGAATTTTGACCGAGTCCGAGGCATGATGACCAATTCGGTCGTTCGGGTTAGTCGAGTTTCAAAATTTGAATTCGAATTAAAGATCTGAGAATCTGTTTTTTTTTTTTTAATTTGTAACTTTTATTAAATAGACATTTGTAATTAGGATTAAATAGCCATTTATAATTAAGCTATTATTGTATTCAAATTCAAATTTTCATTTGTAACAACTATTAAATAGGCAATTGTAACTAGAATTAAATAGCCAATTCTAATTTATAAACACGACCACCTACGTTTTCCCCAGATTAAATAGATGGTTCGATACCAAACTTATTATATCCACCGAAGCCGCATACGTTAATTGAAAAAAATAAAATAAAATTGTGTCTCGGACACGTGTCGGATACGGACACGCTCCGACATGCTCGGACACGCATCTGACACGGAGTCAATATTTGGTAACACGCGATCAATTCTCCGACACATTCTGACACGTTCTTCGGACACGCGGTTAATTTTTTCGAACACGCAGTCAATGTTAAGACACGTTTTTTTTTTCTTTAATTTTATTTTTATTTTGTTAACTAAATATAAAAGAAATAATTTATAAATTAATTTTTTTCTGTTATGAAATTTGACATAAAAAATTAATAAAGTACGAAAAATTATTTATATTTATGTTATGAAATTTAAATATTTGATTGGTTATATGACTTATTATGGACTCTTATATGTATTAAATATAAATTATATTATATATATTAAAAAATTTATTTATTATCAAAACGTGTCCCGACGTGTCCAAATATGACATTTTTTAGAATTAACGTGTCGTATCGTGTCCGTGCATCATAGATTATATCCCTTCGAGAGTTTGAGGACAATAAGTAAAATCACTTTAAAAGTGTAAACAAATAAAAACTTTTTTAACAAAACGTGTGTCTCACATTCCAAAATCAAGTTTAATCACCAAAAAAAATATAAAAATTTCTTTTTCTCTCAAAATCAATTCTACTCGGATTTTTTTCCACAAAATTAATCAAACTCGTTTAGTTATAAAGCAATACCATTTTTGGCATCGTGATTTCCGCTCAAAACAAATTAGCTCTTGATCAATTCATCCAGATTCAATATTAGCTTGCGTTCTAAAAAAAATCACCTCTCTTTTTTTGTTATCCTCTCTCTCTGTCTACGGTTATACGTAACTCATAATAAACTTTGCGGCTTAAAGAAATTAACAAGGATAGTTCTTTTTTTGCCGCTTCATTCCAAATTAAGAACTCTGACACAATTGAGTTCAGGTCCAGAGAAACTTATCAAAAGAAAAAAAGAGTAACATCATGAATATTTATATCAAGTCCAAGTTAGAGGTGCTCAATTAATTAATTTTTCCAGCCATCAGACCATTCAGCTTCATCGGTAGCAGGTTTAGAGAACTCTAACTGGGATGAGTCTTGACCCCATTCTACATTGTTAGAGTCTTGACCCCATTCTACATTAGAGTCTTGACCCCATTCTACATTGTTAGAGGGTAATGCATTATCTTCATTAAAGTTTAAGCAAGAGTTCTCCCCAGTGTCCTCCTCATTATTAGGTTCCAACCTTTCCGGAAGAGAACAACCCTGATAAGATGAATTGTCCACACAGTGCCACAACATTAGGCTCCAATGATCGTCCTGCCAAATGACAAGCGAAGATGATTTCATAAAAAACCATAATTATCAGAACCAAGGATCTAGCTAACAATAAGGGTTTGAACCTGTTTTTTACACTATTATCATCTATGTTTGCATATTTTCTAACCATAATTATCCAGCTAGAAAGATAAATTTAGTATAGATAATGTAGAAATTAGTAATACTATTATCTGTAAGCATTCCCATTTCCCAATACAACCACGAAGTATACTAATTTGATGAGTACCACATCGAAAGTAGAACACCTTGAATTACATGCGATGCAATAAATCAGGAGATATGAAAATGTTCTATTTACAGCATAAAGCTGATCAGATAGATAACTGAATTAACATCAAGTCACGGCTTGCTAGATAAAGGCAGTACCTTGCAGATAATATGCGGATTCCCAATTATAACCAGCAATGATATAGCACGGGTTATAGCCACGTTAAACCTTCTATAATTGCTCAAAAAGCCAAGACAGTGGACTCTGTCAAACTCATTGTGTTTGATGGTTGATCGAACAGTCGATATGATAATAACCTCCTTCTCTTGTCCTTGAAATTGCTCAACACTACCAACTTTGATGTCAGGCATATCTAAATTTTCTAATGTCTGTTTTATTTTCAGCACTTGTTGCCTGTATGGTGTTATTATGCCAATGTCTTCCTCCCTTATATTCCCATCAGCTAGAAGCCTCTTGACAACTTCTACAACCTTACTTGCTTCGATTCGGTTGAACCATGATGGGTTATTCCCTTCTCTTTCATCACATCCTTGAATGCCAAAGAAAAGAACAGGGAACTCCTTATTGGGGAGGAACTCTGCAATCATCATGAATGTTGAGGAGTCTCTACATGCAATCAATTGCCCTTCATAGAACAAATCTGAAGGGAGACATAAGATCTGTGGGTGACATCGATAGTTTCTAATCAATTTTGTTACATAATTTACATCTCCACTGGCATATAACTCACATTCAAACAATCTTTCCATGTATGATTTCCCATACCCATATTCATCTGCTTTCTTGGAAAATATTACTGGACCCAACTGCAATGGATCTCCAGCCAGAACAAGAACAGTCTCCCTTCTGCAGAGATGGGATACAGTTATCATGGTTTCAGGTTCAGAAGCTTGGCCAGCCTCATCCAAGAAAATGTGAGAGAAGTGACCTCGGGCAACATCTTCAGCATAAAGAAGAGAGGCACTCATATATGTGGATATTATGATCCTATAATGAACGAAGGCACTGACTGGGGGACACTTAAATATCAACTCATCAAAGAAGCAGAAGGGGATAAGTTCAGGTTTGACTTCCTCATATGACCTGGTAGATGCATTGAGCCTGAATATTTCATTTTCTCGAAATTCAACATCCTGTTGAGCGAGGAGTTTCTCCAGGACATAGTCTGCTGCACTATTTGAGGGTGCACAGATAAGAATACGAGCATTCTTATGATGAATGTAGAGTTGGAGGATTGCTTCTACTATTGTCCTTGTCTTTCCTGTTCCTGGCGGTCCATGAATCACATAAGGCGGTGCACCTTTGCAACCAAGAATCATCTTGATTGCACACATTTGCTCCTCATTAAAAGTACCAGATATGGGAACCAGTTCCGTGGTTTTAATGCTCCTCCTTCTGGTTGATGTAGATGGAAAAAGGAACTCAGTTCCTAAGTTTTCTGCTGCCTCAACTGCTTGATATAATCTTCTCATATTGATCCTATTATATGTGAAGTGAACATCATAGAGATTTCCATCTCTATGGAACATGTGAAATGCAGGATCAAACTTCAAATACACTTCGTCAGCTTCAACACGGTGGACAAATCCCTGCAGAAAATTACATACAATTTTACATAAAGGGCAGAAGCCTGACTGTAACTGAACAAATACATAAAGGGAAAATGCCAGTGCACAAAGGCTCCCCGACTTTGAGAGGGTAAGCATGAGGGTCGATTATATGCAAACTTATCTTTGCACTTTATATGTAGACATAGGCAAGTCGAAACAACAATCATTTGACTTTGGCTTGCTCAGTGTGAGTTTGACCAACATATCTCAAAGTAGATATTTGTTGGTAACATATGGTCTGTAAAAGACTCCTGGGAGGGAGTCAAATAACAGAAAAGAGACAGACATGTCAAGTTTATAGCATGAACATGAAGCAATCACTTTTTTATTCTACAATTCCGTAGTAATCTCTATCTTAATTTTATTTAAGGTTTATAACCTATACTTGCTAAAGTGGAATGTGCACCACAGAGGAATTCAATCCATAATAGCTGCCACCGGATCATGTCTGTTAATGCAGAGGTGAAATGCATGAGCAATAGGGGAATACATATCTAATGTAGGCATCAACATTAATGAGATGGCATTCTACGGCAAATGGTCAAGATAACGATACCACAAAGGCATAATATAGAAATATGTAAATAACTAGAGTATGCATCTGAGAAATTGTTCTAATGACCAGATCCCAAAAATTTTATAGCTAAAGATATGATTTATCCAAGTGACGAGTACCAAGTGACAATGTGATATGCAGCCACATGAGGATTGAGGACCAAACCTGATAAACGGGTGCGTTGTTTTTATCATGTTCAGATGCCAGCTTGGCAAAGATAAAATCCCCATGAACCAGTGATGGCCTTCTCTCAGCAAGCCCAGGAACCACCATGGACAAGAATTGATTGCCTCTCTTCCTCATAGTTATGCATTCCATGTCATAAGTCCTCATGTCTTCCTGAAATCAGAAGTCAACGGCAACCAAATATTAGAAACAAGGATCAGTCTCGTTGCATTTGATGACTCATAAGCTACTCTTACTTTTAGTTCGTTCATTAACAATAAACCAATAAGATTACCTCCAATTGTATCTCTTCCATCATTATTAATGCTTTGAAATAATAAGAATAATTCTTTCTTGTAAGACCTTGTTCAACAACTTCAGGGACCTGATTGCTCTCAAGCAATTGTTTAATATTCCTGGGAATTTCATATCTTGGAAGTCTATTTACATATTTTCGATTTGCCTTCCCTGCAGGACGTGAGCCTGCAACAAAATCATCTACAACAAATTTTTCTTTTCTCCTTCCTTTTGAATAAGGCCTGTTAGAAGCCAAAGACTTGGAGATCTTATCTTCAACTAGGAGGAAAACCACCCTTTCTATTCTTTCATCCCCAACATCAAAATACACAACCGATGAGTACATGCCCATTTCTTTTGTCTTACAAGACAACCACACTCTTAAGATTTCGTGGGGCTGAAGCATCCTGTCCTCCAAAGAGAAAGATTCTAAAAAGCTCTCATCGCCATCTGCATTTGAACTTGCCGAAGGAGGTTCCGTGAGAGAAAGAGTGAAAGAGTCTTGAGGATTTGAGGCAAAAATATGAACACTCCAGAGGTCCACAGGTTCATTGGTAGTATTGTTAATTGTTATTAAATCCACAGCAGTATCACCAACAATTACTGATTGAGGCTTGCCTTTCACAAATGCAAATGGGACAGATACGATAACTGCATCCCCTTCATTGTCAATGTAACTACAAACAGATTTCTCTTCCTCAAAATCTAGAAACCCAATTTCTGCCTTTCCTCCTATGACAGAGCATTCGTCATCTGACTTGTATTCGACGGTACTCATTGGAAATTGTTGCATACTACATCCAAGTTTCAGTTCTACACAAAATATCACCAACAAAAATATTATAAATATAGAATAAGACCTTCAGCATAGGCAAGAGAAGCTACAAAACCACTAGGAATCGTTCCCCCATTGTGTAAATTAAAATCAGGAACTCACAAGTATTCCTAAATGGATCTGAT
The DNA here is from genome assembly GCA_032173675.1 of Gastrolobium villosum. Taxonomy (NCBI): domain Eukaryota; kingdom Viridiplantae; phylum Streptophyta; class Magnoliopsida; order Fabales; family Fabaceae; genus Gastrolobium; species Gastrolobium villosum. Next base: position 183,588 of record JAVKPL010004567.1, read on the forward strand.
TTCTCCCATTTCACTCACAAACAGGAGAGGGTTTTGTAACGAGAGAGACAGATACAAAGTGCAATTGCATAAAATTGGTGGACCCCAACACACACCCTACAAGTGTTCCTGTACAATAAAATTTGTGCATTTGCATAACAGATTACACAATTTTCTTTTGGTAATAATCTTATCAAAAAACCAGCTCGCTCGCAGTTGCAATTTTACATCCTCATTTCTTTGTTTTTAGTTCCATAAACCAACACAAAGAAAGGGGAAAAGAAAACACAATTCCCAGTAATATATAGAAGGCAAAGCGAAGAAAAAAAGAAGCTTTAGATTAAGAACCGGGAAAGAATCGAAACCCGCATTCAATTGAAAGTGGGGTTAAGAACCTAAGAGAAAACGAAAACTAGTCAGCAAAGATTGCCAGAATCATGGAACACATGAAATAACTGAATTGTAGTAAATGCAACCATTCATCTCAAAAATTGAAGAGTGATCCTTACCAATATGCAATAGCAAGTAAGAATGAAGAAAAAACCCAAAGTGTTGCGTGAACTCACCACTGAGTGTGAAGTGCGAGTGATGCTTTGTTCCTCAATCAACACTGCAATACTCTTTACTCTTTTTGAGTCTAAGCATTAAAATGTAAAGTGGCACAGCACAGGGCAAAGCCGTGTCCTCACTCGCGTATTAGACGACGACGTTTTCTCCTCTTCTTTTTTAGTTTCCAAACTAGGAAACTGCCAAATATCCTCCTCGCCTTCATTTGGGCCAAAATCAATCTGCCACGGATAAGGTTTACCTTTGCCTAATTCACCTTAAGTACATTCTTGTACTAATTATTTTACTTAAATCTAATTATTTAGGATTATCTAAATTAAGGAAGCAAGATGACTTGATGTACTCCTACACAAATATCTTAGTACTGATTTTTTTTTTTCATTTTTAATTCAGTAGTTTAACATCACTCAACTTAATGAACAAAGAATTTAAATTATTATTATTAGATTTATAAAAGTAAAAAAGGGGGAAATATTTTTTATGAAATAATAAAGAGTATACGTTTCTAGTAAAATAATACAACCTTATTTAATTAATCATCATGCTAAATCTACTTTTTGTATGAGAAGTTATTAAGTACCTGCTGCATATTATAAGCACCTAAATCAGCATTTAACATATGTAACATTATGTAAATCATGTTTAAAATGAATCTATTTCTGAAAAATTCATTTAAGGGCGTTTAGTAGAGGATAAATTTTTTTATGTCCAGAAATTATGATTTCTTGAAATACAGTAAGAAAGTCACTTTTTTTCAAAAATGTTATAAAAAATTGTTTGGTAGGTCAAAATATTATCAGAATTTTATTTTAGAAAAAGTGTAAATTTTTTCCAACACCTAGATTCCAAAAAATGTGGTGGTATCTTGGATGGCATTTTGAAATAAAATTGTACACAAAATAAAATTCCGGGAAAATCAGATTCTCGAGAAAATTTTCAGAAATCTTATACCAAACATGAATAAATAAAATTACCACTATCACTTTTTCGGAAATATCGAAAAAATTCTTCTACCAAACAATGTAAATTATAACTTGAAACACTATCTCCATTTGTTTTATGGAAAATATTAGTTATATCATGTTCTTTTACTTCAAAAATTTTACCCTCTTTTTTTTTTTGCCTTTTAATAATGGGTCTCATCTGGTTTCTCTATATAACATGAGATAACTACTCTCATGTAAAATGAGAGTAGTATTTTCATTTGTTTATGGGAAATAATACTCTCATTTTACATGAGATAATTATCTCATTTTCTCTCACTTTGAAAATCGCACCCTTTTTTTTTAATGATGGACCCCACTTGAATTCTCTGCGTAGCATGAGAGAACTACTTTCATGCAACATGAGAGTAATATTCCCCTTTGTTTATATGCATTAAATACTTGCCCCCAATGTTTTGCAAAAATAAAATTTCTAAAGAGCGAAGTTCTTTGGGCTTTGCCCTCCTCAAATACAACAAAAAGAAAAAGACCCCAAACTAATTCCATGCATTGAATATCTTTATTTTGAACGTCATTGGGATAAGAAATGGCATTTCTAGTCTATCTCTTTATATATATATATATATATATATATATATATATATATATATATATATATATATATATATATATATATATATATAGGGATAAGATCTACTCTCTCTCTCTCCAACGGTTGAGATTTATTGGGAATTAAAAATTAATTAATGAGTGAGAGCTACTAAATCTTATATATATATATATATATATATATATATATATATATATATATATATCAAATATGAAAAGTTGAAAAATCATAATATAATAATCAAAAAATTACAATAGAAAAGAAAGAAAGGTTTGTCATGATCTTTCAATCTTTTATACGGAATAATCTAATATTTTATGCATGAAGATAATTAAACCTTATCTTAAACAAAAAAAAAGAAATAAAAATATATTCATAGATATTCACAATATGTTCTTATAGTAACTGAGTTTATGAATTATGGTCAACAAACAATCCTAGACACAAAGATACATTGGTCAAAATTTGATGATTGCCTTACTCCACACAAATGGTTTACCCCCCAGTTTATGAATTATGGTAAACAAACAATCCGAGTCACAAGGTACAGTGGTCAAAATTTGATGATTACTTACTTTATCCCACACAAATCATTTACCCTAAGTTTGTGTAACATGAATTATTTTGTTAAAATTTCTGCACGAAAAATAAGTTCCTCAGTTGATACAAACATGCTAACTGGAATTAGAATTTCAATTTCAAATTTAAGATCCGAATTACATTATAAGAGCAAGGACATTTCATTTCCATTGAAGATTCAGAAAATCCGTAAGGAAATTGCAGGCCATCGAAACAAACACCTAGAATCACCTCATACATTCTCCAGTGGACAATACTCTTCTGAAAACATTTTACTTTTATACCACATAATGACAACATAATTTGAAACAATTTCCACCAACATAAATGTCATGCAACTGGCTGTTGATGAATTACTTTTGTTTAACACTGGACCATTTGACTATTGTAACTCTTGTTTCATTTTTTACTCAATCTTTCCATGTTATTCGCCCTTGCAATTCTTAAATTTCCAAAATTCTCACCTTGAGGTATATTAAAATGAAGCCTACCTCATACATTGTCACAAATTCATTTCTCAATAAAACTAGTCATACATATTAATTCAACACAGAACACAATACCAGTAAGAGGAAGTGAAAAAAAAAATGTAGAAAGAGAAAAGCACAGGCAAATGGAATGAAGTCCAATCAAAATAAGAAACAGAGTTAACTCAAGCTGGAGGAGCAGGAGTATCCTTGACTGATTCGCGCCATGCATACTCTCTTGCACCATCCTTATCAACTATCTTGATAACAAAGTTTGGTGGTGCCACAACCAACCTCAACCTTATTTCCATAATGCACTTATCAACGAGATCAATTGCTTCTTCCACTGACATTCCACTATGGTAGTGTCTGTCCATCATTGAGAGTGAAAAATAGGAGCCATAACCAAAAGCTCCCTTTTCAAGCTTGTGAAGTGTTGCAATGTAGTCAATATAGTATAGTGAAGGGCCTGTCTCTTTGTCATAACCAGCAAGAAGGATGTTCACGGAGTATGGGTTCTAAAGAAAACCAAATTCACATATAAATAAACTCATTATCCAAAATCACGAAACAACATGGCTAATGAATTACAGATACACGACATATATATGAGCATGTCAACAGCTTGATCTATAAAATCTATTGATTTTTTTGGCAACCTCTATGGTTCAATATCAGGATAGATAGGGGTGTCAAGTCCTCCATGGTGGAAGGATATGACTTCCTGTGTATGTGACTGTGATTTGACATGTCATATATTCTTTTATTTTTCTTTTGCAGGTTATAAATATTCCAGCACTGACAGCAAATGAAATAAAAGAAAGAAGGGGAAATCATATCATAAGGATTTTTATAAATAAAAACAATTACATAAATCTTATAACTCATAGCAATGGCATATAAATTGAGGCAATTAAGCAGGAAATATTTGAATATCACTTTCAGCCACCTATTTAATAAGCAAAATCATTAACCTATAGTATAAGCACGCTCAGGATATGATAAGCTGGAAAGCCCTTTAAGAATAAAAAGAGAATAAAACAGAAGAAGCAAATTTTCCCCACAGTTATGAAATGCGGATTGCAGCATGTCGCGGCCAACCCCGAAAAAACGCTATAGCATTATAACGGGTTGCGGTTACGGAAATAGTGGAATAAATATATGATAGAAATAATGACAAAAATAAACATTTTTTAAAGGAAGAGATAGCAGAAGTGACAGAAAAAGACACGGATAGACTAAAAAACCCTTAAATTTTATCTGTTGCACATTTAAATTTAGGACAAAATTGACATTTTGCCTTGTGATAGCAATATGGCCGCAAATGCGATTGCAATGGCCGTTATTGCGTTCAGGTGTGGCACGGAGCGATTTCTTGCGGCGAGGCACCGCAACACCCATACGGCGCGGCTCACGGCGCTAATATGGCGCAATTAACTACTATGATTTTCCCTCAACCAATATAAATATAAGGGTCATTTGAAATGATAAACGTGCATTCATTCAGTTGGATTGTAAGCCAAACATATAAGACCAAGAGATGTAGTTGCTAAAAAGCTAAATCTTCATATCACCCAGATTAAAATCACATACCACCAGCAAGAAGAAACTGAGCAAACATTATTTCCATCCATCACAAGGGACATTGTCTTTTGGTCATTTATGGGTGTGTGTGTGTGTGTTTATATATCATACTGCCATTAAGAAGGAGTATTCAAATTCATTCTGTTTTAAATTTCCCAATTGACATAAACAAAAACTATTCTGTAAGTCTGCAATTATACAAAGACATTTTAAATATTCATAAATGAATAGGAGGACCTAGCAAAAACACAAATATAAAACTCAGGGCATTTCGTTAAAAGGAAGAAAAAAAAACGAAATTTAACAGTTTCCCCAAATGCCAGTTAGGGTTTCAAAAAATTTAAAGCATTGAATCACAATTCTGAAAGGAAAAAAGAAGAAGGGGAAATTGATACCTTGCGGAGAGCAGTGGCGAGCTCGCCACGAGTGAAATTAGCAGCAGCAGCAGCAGTCAAAGGGATCCCATTACGGAACTGATAAAGAGCGACGTTCTTCTGAATGTACTCAGTAAATTGAACCCTGTCACCGGGCTCGCCGCTGGCGGCGATGAGTTTATGAGAATCGAGGAGCATGATTTTGTCCTCGTTGGACTTGTGAACCAAGATGCTGTGCACCGCCGATGTATCAGCCACAACCATGGCGAACCCATTTCCCACCAATCCGAATACGCACTCCATCCGCTTCCTTCACTTCTCACACTGCCTTTTTCTTTTTCTTTTTCTTAAATGCGTAAGGGTTTCCGATTCAGTTCTTCGCTTGCTCGGTCTATATGATTTGCACTTTCATTGCTTACTTTCTCTTTCTTAATTACTTATTACATTTAACTTTGTCATTTATCATCTCCAATACTATTAACCATTGGGCTAATTTATCATATGAACAAAATAAAATAAAATGAAAAGTATAGTGATTAAATGAAAAATATAAGGGAATAATAAGTAATAAAAGATTAAATGTGAGTCCGTCAATGGCGTTAACCTAAACTTTTTTAGCATGAATAAATTCATTTAATTATTAAGTTATTACTTCTTGAATCAAATTTCGTAGAGGTGACAAAGTTTTTTTTTTTTTGGTAATCTTCTTGAATCAAATTTTGAATTGATGTTTCTTAGCAAATTCTGTATAGTATAATCATACAATATACGTTATGATTCACACAATACGATACAATTCATAAGTACACCGATACGATACGTATTAATATATTATATGATATGAAAATTGAATTAAAATTTGTAATTTTTAATATATAAAAAGAAATAAATATTTGATTTATAATTTAAATTTAAAAAATTAATATTAATAAGAAAAATAAAATAAAGATTTAATTTGTGATTTAAATTTAAAAATCAATATAAAAAAATTATATTAATAAAGGAAATAATTAAATAAATATTTTAGTATCTATTTTAATTTATTTTTTATTATGATACACGATACAAAAATTTGGTTAAACAATACACTATTATTAATTTGCAATAAATTATAACAGACAACCTCAACGGTTAAAATTACTAAGAAAAGTAGGCATTAAGTATAATATTTCCCCTATTTTAATTTATTTTTTATTATGATACACGATACAAAAATTTGGTTAAACAATACACTATACATACTGTGATTCAGCAACCTTGACTAAAATTACTAGTCCCGGCTTTTTGACTATTGTGCCCTTCATTCAACAATTTGCCCCTCACTCAGAACATTCCACCAACCTGCCTCTGTTTGACCATAGACTGAAGGTTTAATCGATTAAAACACGGGCGTAGTCAATTAAACCTTCAAAAAATAGTGTTAGTCGTTGACCCGCAGGTTAATGGATTACACTACATTTGTGTAATCGATTAACTTATGACAGAAATCCTATATCAATGTGTCATAATCTCATTTCACTTATATCCATTTTTTATACTAAATCTCTCTCATTTTTCATCTCTATTCTAACCCATCAAAAATTTATTTTATTCCACCATCTCTAAAGCCTTTATCTTGTTAAATTATTGTCATTACACTTACATATTCAATATTTTTTGGTAAAATCCAAACCTAAATCCAAAAATTTGAATCTAATCCCCAATTTCATGTGAAAGATGAGTTCAAGTTCAAACATGTATGTTACACTTATCTACCATAATAGGAGGCATTTTGAAGGTTCCAATGGTGTCCAAATTTAAGGGGGGAAACAATAATGATGAAAATTAAATGGGGCACTGCATACAATGAGCTCAGGGGGCTAATTCACCAAAAATTGGGATTACAAGATAGACAATGCATTCATCGGTGGATAGCCAGAGTAGAGACTCGAGTTAGTAAGGATAATGTATACTACATTAGTAACAATATCTGTGATGATAAAGATGTGGAGTGTGTCATAGATGTATTTGTTGACTGAAAATTATAAAATTTTATTGAGATATATGTTGAAGTTGATTCTGGTCGGTCTTTTATCTTTACTCATGCATACAAGAACTCCATAATATTTTCATCATCCACTAAAATTGTTATTACTTAAATCCACTTTGTAAGTGAAGATAATTTGGGTAACAATATTGTGTGCTCTGATGTCAGAAAGCACTGGTCAAAAGTTAAAATTAATGTATTTTTTTAATATTAAAACTTCGAAAACAAATTATAGAGATACATTTTGGATTTTTCTACTTATTTATTAATTACTCAATTTATTCGATTTGAGTTAAACAGGTTATACAAATGATTAATTTTTTATTATTAAATTTGTAATACAACTATGTATAAGTCTCGAACTTGAAATTATTTATTAAACTGAAAAATCATGTACCAATTAATTAACATGATTGAGAAGAATTTTTTTATTTTGATATCCATGTAAGTTCTCAAATTATCCGTGACATTAAATTATTCTTTAAATTTTCGATACTTAATGTAATACATTTTGTCTTTTCAAAAACCAATTTTACAATATTAAAAATCAATTTAATGACATAAACATGACATTAAATAGATGATTAATATGATCTAATTAATAAGATATACAGTCAAGTTATAAAATTTGAAATTTAATATTTTCAAAAGTATTATTAAGTTTATATTTAAAATTATTTTATTTTATATTCAAATTATTCTTATTTTAAAAGTGTTTTTTAAAAGGTTAATATTTTAGGGAAATATTATACTTATCATTATTTTATACTTATCATTTTTATTACATATTTAATTACTATTGGATCAATTTTACATCAATGATTAAAAAGGAATAAAATTAACTATAGTTAATTTTAAATTAATTTAATAATAATAAAAATAATAAATCTAAATGATGTTAAATATAACAATATTTTTTAAAGTTAAATAAATAACTAAAAATAGGAAAATACAATTACACGGTATATTTTTTATTAAATATTTATATATGCTTATTTTTATGGTTATTTTCTTTTATATCCTTACTTTTTCTCTTTTTGTTAATGATGTACTTATATCTGTTGCATCAAAGATTTACTTTGCTAACTAGCTATGATGCACCTATACGTCAAAAAACTTAACTATTAAATTCGTTAGATTATAATTTTTATTTTACTGATTTTAATATAAAAATTTATGATATCTTATGTTTCTTTACAAAATTGATAGGTATTATAAATTTAACTTTAGTTTTTTATTAAAGTATTTAATATCAAAATATATTCTAACTTATTAAAATTTAATATTTTTTAAATTAGAGGATGGATATTCTTACTACCAAAATTTTCTACTACCAACTCACTGCCTATCTAATCAACATTTTCTCTTTTTTCAAATTTTTTTTAGCATTCTCTCTCCTTGATTCAATGGTGATTAGATAGGTAATGAGTTAGTAGTAGAAAATTTTGATAATAAGAATATCCCCCTCTTAAAATTAATATATCATAATATAATATCGTATTATATCGTATCTCATAGCGATAGTATCAGTGAAAGATATAATAACTAACCAGTTAATGAACAATCATAAAATTTCTGGAGTAAACATTGCTGCCCGTGATGGGACATAGGCTTTATGATCGATTCCATGACAATGGAGCAAAATTCACATGGCTGTCGATATTCTGCCCAAAAAGGCCATCCTGAATCCTTTTAACCAAAATTTGTTGGGGTATCCATGGCCTACCCAAAGTAATTGAGTTCTCACCTATCCTTGTGTTTACTGTTTACCGAAGAGAGGAAGGATATTCTTATTATTAAAATTTTCCATTACCAACTTACAACCAATCTAATCATTATTGGATCAAATAGAGAGAATGTTAAAAAATTTCTGAAGAGAGAAAATGTTGATCCAATGGTGATTAGATAGGTAGTAAGTTGATAGTGAAAATTTTTGGTAGTAAGAATATCTCCCTCTTACTGAAATATGTAACATTAATTTTTGGGATATCCACTCTCTTTAGATAAAATATGGAGTTCGCATCTACATATTTTAATCTCTATATACAGAGATATATAATATTATTTTTTCCAAAATAAAATTTTCTGGAATTTAATAATTTAAAAATGAAATTAAAATGATCATTTTATGTATAAAAAAATATTTTTAATAAAACTTTTAAATGAAATTTTAATTTGATTTCACTTTTATAATTATTACGAACATGTCTATTAATTTATATGGAATGTTAAATTAATTTTGAGGTTACAATTTATCATTATATAAATTTATTTAAAATAATTATAAGTGATCAACTGTGGATATAAAGTGTAAATTTTAATATTTTTATTGAAAGATGAATTAGGATTTTGATTATTAAGCAAAAAGTTATATTTTATCTTCAATGTTATCAATTCTACATAAGAGTAGATGCATTGCTCAATAATTTTTTTTTAAAAAAAAAATGATTCACACAATTAAATTTATTTTATTCACTTTTTTTATGTGTAATGGTATATGAATCGTAGTTATTTTTTATTTTTAACAAAGAATATCATGAAAATATTGAATATTTATTTCTATTTATTTTTTCGTTATTGAAATGATTCTGGATGTGGCTCATTATAAATAACAAAAAATTTGCAGTTACCAATTCCTGTCCAGCAAATGATCATCTCTGGTATTAAGTAACATGCGGAGTTCACAAATACTAACATGTGAAGCATGGTTACACAGAATCTGATGATACTAGCATGTGAAAGATAGTCACAACACAAATTTTGGACCAATTTGAAAATCGTTGGCCATTTCTTCAGTTTAATTTTCTACAAGTTAAGATAATTAAGCTAAACTACAGTTATATGATATATATGATCCCTAGATAAGTTATTTTTAAATTTACTACATTATTTAAGAAAAGAAAGATAAAAAGTTGATTGATGTGATTTTCTTATAGTTCGTGCTTTGCTTACGCTATTTCCACATATTATTTGTGTCCTTTTGATGTTGTCGTGTTTCTTACAGTGTGTTCTCTACTTCTCGCTCTCCCTTGCTCAAATAATGGAAACCATGTTCAAAGTGCTTCATTGGCCTGAACTGAATTCCCCTTTCTGTTTCTCATCACTCTCTTCAACCATAATTTCTGAAAGGGCTATGATACTAGTACCTTTTTTCAAAGATCCACATTAGAGTTCTACAAATAGATTTCAGTAATGTACTGTATACTTTGAACCCTTAAGTTAGAGTACATTGAAGTCACTGTTCCTCTTTCCACAAAGCTAGGGTTTTCATCCACTGAAAATTGATTCCAATCTATCATCAGATCGATGTTCTCTTCCACTTACAGCTCCAACCCTTCACCATCATCTTCTTACCCTAATCCTCTTCCTTTTGTTATTGATCCTGACAATGATTTTGCAAGTAACACCCTCTTTTATGACCCATTTACTGTTCCTTACATGGCCAGTAGTAATCAAGCTCCAATCCCTGATACTGTAACTAATTTGACAGTTGAAGACTGTGATGCTATGCTCCTAAAAGATGCCAATCGAAAATATGGTGCCTTTTATGGTAGCACTAGTACTGTTTCTAGTTTTCTCACAAAGAAACCAGCCAAGAAAGATAGGCACAGCAAGATTTACACATCTCAGGGTTTGAGGGATCGGAGGGTGAGATTGTCCAGTGAAATTGCACGCAAGTTCTTTGATCTTCAGGATATGTTAGAGTATGATAAACCAAGCGAGACTCTTGAGTGGCTATTCACGAAGTCTGAGAATGCAGTTAAAGAACTAGCTCGTAGTAAACATAGCTGCAATAATGGGGTGCATGTTAATTGCTTCTGCTTCTCTTCTGATGACAAAATATTGAAGGGTGCTGCAAAAGAGAAGAAGTTGAAATGGGTGGATAAGGAAGATGTTTGTGTTCAGGAAAAAAAGGACCCTAGGGGAAAGGCAAGAACGAGAGCAAGAGAAAGGACTAGTTCAAAGATGTTTAATAATTGGAAGGTGCAAGAAATGGAGGAGAGTTTACCTGAAACTGCAAATCCTCAAATCCTGCAGCAATTGATGTCACCTTTTCAGCCTCAGGGTTCTGCAATATGGCCTTATAAGCTGGTTCAACCTCATCCTCACACTCAACCTCACCTACTGTGTTATGAAGCACCAGGAGATTCTGTTGTAATAAAACGGAATTTGAAGCCATCTTTGATGTCTTCTCATCCCCAAAACCTTATGATCCCTAAGGAACCATGTTTCAACAATAATGATTATAATTTAATCCCTAGATCGCCTTCAATTTGGGATGCTAATGGGGCCAATAATGACTGCTCCAACTTCAGCGAACTATATAGCATGAATATATCTGCAGGTACTTGTTTCATGAACAAGTAGTAAGTTCTCTTCTCTCAAATAAATATATGCAATTTTACACTTTTAATTGATGCTTAGAAACTTGAGTACGTACGTCCTGATTTGTAGAGCTTCAAATCTTCGAAAAGTCTTTGGAGGAGTTCACCAATCCGTGTCTTCGATCCTGTAATATCTGATCAGAATGATTTCTCAAGTGCTTTCCCGAAGAGTCATGGAAGAAAAAACTTTCTTGTGTTCTCCACTAGTAACTTTTCTGCCCTATACCCTCACTTTACAATGTTTTCACTGATTCTTGCTGATAATCAGGATATTGTGTATGACAGTTGGCATAAAGGTTGCACCGTGTATTATTTCAGACATATATATAGTTAAAGTGTGATTGAATTAATATATATCTCTCAAGCAGTTTTATTATTTCATAAATTTATATGATTGGCTAGTCTTCAATGATAAGTATATTTATTCCGTATGGTAGGATATATTTCAAGCAGTCATGCCCTGTAGGGTGCAATAGGAGAAGAAGGTTCAGAAAAAACTCAAATTTTCAGCTTTTGTTTGCAGTAAATTAAGCTAGAGATGTTGGGGATTTGCTTATTTACATAATTAGTCAGCTCTAAGAATCATCCTGTTATGTAAAGAAACAACTAACTTCAGGTACAAAGAGGCTAGGTATGCATCAAACTCAAACATGGAAGACTATGATATTAACCACATATTTCGAAAAATACAGAGATTAATAATACAAGATTATCACAATTAATGTGAGTTGTGTTACTCAAACAGTATTGCGTTTCAGTTACAGTTTTATACAAGCTTCTAATTCTTGTAGTTTTCCTCCGAAGTAAACTTGTTAATCTTAAATATAATAAATTCTATATAGTCTCATTGCTTTGTGAAATATACAGATTGAAAGAATATTAGTGAAATTTTCAGCTCCTTTGAAAATATTAGTGAAACTTATATACTTGTTCCATCTTCAAGTATATCTATATATCTACCTAGCTATAATCTATATCTAATTATATTCACTTCTCTTTCTCCCAAAGAACAAATTGAACTAATGAACTAACTTGTGTAGCCTATATAATGGTAACTACATACGTACATTTCTCAACAAGAAGAATATAGATGATGAGAATATAGGAAATTCATGCACTCAAGACTTGACAATGACTTTATTTAGAAAAGCTTCATAGATCCTTGTGGACCGATTTCATATGATGGAGAAAACATTCATTATTATGAATACAATCTATTGCAATAGCAGCTCAATTAATGCTATTCTATTCAGTTTCTACATTCCTTTTCCCTCTTAAACCCTAGATACATATTAGGTTTTACTCTGCAAAAAAAGGAACTCTGATCATCAGATTACTTATCTTCTGGTTTGAGAATTTATAGTCAATATTAATATTGCAAACAAAATCTTTGAGTAGTTTGATGGAGTATATTAATTGACAAACTGATCTACGATTTTCTTAGCTGTGAGTTCCATTATGATTTTGATTCTATACCTTCTTGTATCGAGTGGGTATTATATGTGCACAATTTTGCTCAGAAATATATTTTTGTCCTTTTTATGTTTTAAATATGGACTATATTCCAAGGCTTACAGTGTGAAATAAAAACCTATAGGGTTAACAGAAAATACTGTATAGTGACGCAGCAAGTTGTATGTAACTGAATCATTGATTGAATGGAATAGTTCTTACTAGACCTATAGCTATATGATAATTGATTTCAGGGAAACAAAAACAGATGTCATCTGTGTAATTCATGATCTTCAACAAGCATGTTCAAAAGTTACTGCTTGTATATATAAGACTGTGTAAAAGGTAACTATTCTATAGTATTTGTCATAGTCGTTGTTCTAGCTATAATTCATAGTGAAGCTAAGGCTCACCTATGAGAGCTAGTAGTTTTTTCATGCGCCCACACAAAGAGAGAGAGAGAGAGAGAGAGAGTTTAGAAGAAATAGATAATCTTGTTTATTAATTAGGTTTTATCCCAGTATCCTTTTATTCTAGAAGAGCAACCACTTTAGAGTTTATCATGTATATCGCATTGACAGGCAGAAGAAGAAAGCTCAAAATGCTTTAACAGTATGAGTTATTAAAACAAAACACAGCATTGGTACTCAAAAGTTGGGGCAGGTTTTAATCTGTTCCTAGCATTTAAGGAGGGGAAGGTTATATTTATAAGTTTTTTTTCTTACAAACTTGCAAACTATATTAAGTATGACTTGAGATTTTAATCAAAAAATTTGTAAATATAACAGATGCAATATATATAGGGACCGGTCATTTAACATAACCACAAAAATACACACATAACATGGGGCCCGTAGCAAAAAAAAAAGAATTTATAAACGAAAAATTTATAAATATAACATTCCCGATGCAAAATATATATATATATATATAGAGGTGGGTCGAGGTGGGGTATGGAACTTATATGCAAAGCCTCCGCACTTCACAAATAACCCGCCCAAACCAAGGTCAGGAAGGACGGGTGGGTCAACCTTGCCAACCCTATGACCAATGCATTGTGAAGCAAAAGAACCTATGTACACATGGGTTAAATGCAACCAAAAGAACCAAGCCTATTGTACAAAAAGAAAAGAAAAGAAAAGAAGAACCAAGCCTGAGGGTTTTGGAGAATAGAATAAAGGATCAATTGAAAATGGCTAATTTGTATTAATTAAATATAATCCTGTTAAATATGCGTTCTATCTCAACCTTAATAGAACTTGTTTATTAAACCCATACTAATGGGATTGCAACTTGAACATTGGTTCAGCGATGGCATGAGTTTCCACTTAATTAAGGTGAACGGTGCAAAATTTTGTTCCTCCTTCTTTCAACTAGAAAACTTCAAACCAGAAAACAACAACCATAATAAACCCTAACGTGCATGATTTGTCATGTGTTTAGAAAATAATATTTTACCCATTATATATATATATATATATATATATATATATATATATATATATATATATATATATATATATATATATATATATATATATATATATATAGGGTTTTATATTTTTTATATGCAACAATCAAATATTTGCACATTTTTATGTGATTTCGCATTAAAATAAAATCATAACCATCAAAAGATGAAAGCATTAAATAGAATCATAAAAGTGTAAAACTTGTTCGATTACATAATTAGTATATATAATATGACTATAAACCATTAATTTTTTTTTTTTTTTTTGATAAATAATTTATTTGATTTAACTTGGAAGATAGTTGCATTATAGTACGGGTGTGAAACAGTACACCTACAATTTCAGTACGAGCTACAGGACGAGTTTATACCTGGACTGTATTGAATTGAAAACTTCACCTGCTTTTTTTAAAAAAATAAAATATAAAAAATTTAACTTCTTGTAGCTGATTCTAGGAACAGATTTTATTTTAAGAGTAGGATATTCTCATTACTGAAATTTTTCACTACCAACTTATTACATATCTAATCACCATTAGATTAACATTTTTCTCTCTCTTCAAAAATATTTTAATATTCTCTCTCTTTGATCTAATGGTGATGTGATGGGTAGTAAGTTAGTAATAAAGATTTTTGATAATTAGAATATCCCCACTTATTTATTTTAAAAGAGGAAACATTAATAGAAACTTACTGAAATCTCAGCAAGGTGGCTGCAGGACTACTCAAAGTAGGCTCTCAAGAAGGGTGCTTCCAAAAGCAAACTATCAGCTTAGTTTGACCATGGAGGAGTGCGAATTAATATAAGATACAATATAAGGTTAAGGGAATTGATTAATTTAGATAATATATTGGATTCCTAAGAGGTTTTTTCTTTTTATTAAGATTTGAAATCGCATGGTCTTAGGCATCTTCCTAATTTGATTGTGGAGATTATTCGTACAAATTATATATATAGAAAGAGCATGGCCATAATAAAAGATCCTTCCATTCACGGAGTGACACGTATATTTTTTTTTTATTTCTTTTCTCTCTTGAGTTGGAATGGCACTTTTGGGCCATGACCAGGACATGGAGGCAGCTATTATCGCCGCAATGATCAACAACTACGTGTAAGATTCTAAGCCCTATCTTAATCCTGTAAGTACTTTTAGACATCTGTTGCCATCTCCACAAGCAAGCAACAGAAATTGCACCTAACCAACCCACATCATCCGCAAAAAACGCCCACTTTCCGCTGCGTCCTAGTAGTCCAAAATATTAGAAGACAAGTGTAAAGCACACCAACAACAATAGATCATTATTCTATATATTTTTTATAACACTAATATAATCTTATACTATTTAAACTAAGTATTAGTTGTTGGGATATTCAAGTGTGATGAGTCTCACATTGGTTGGTAATGAGTTAAGTGAAGACTATAGAAGTGGAAGGACACATGAACCTAATGCCTTAAGGTTTTGGGATGAGATGTGGTGTTAGACCCACTTGGTGTACTTGGAGTAACTTGGCCCATTGGTGGTGTCCCCCGCCATGGGCTTCCCCTGGACCCGCCTGACAGAAATAATATTCCTCAGTCAAATCACCCTAAAACCAAATTTCTTAGTGTGCTGTCTCTCTCTTGATGGGGAAGAGAAACTAGGGTTGTAATTTGACGTCTTGGGGACCATAACCCTTATAGTGTTTTTATCTTTATTATTGGGTCAGTAAGCTTCCATTATACCTAGTTGGCCCAACACCAGTATCCACTCAAATGCAAACATCGAAAGATATAAGGCACGTTAAAACCAAAATGGATTCAAATGGCAACGTCGAAAGATATAAGGCACGTCTAGTTGCTAGAGGTTTCACTCAGAAAGAAGGCATAGACTATAAAGAGACTTTCTCTCCGGTTTCTACGAAGGACTCTTTTAGGACAATAATGGCGCTTGTGGCTCATTTGGATTTGGCGCTACATTAGATGGACGAAAATATAACGTTTCTCAATGGTAACATTGATGAGACAATTTATATGGTGCAACCAGAAAACTTTATATTGGGAGATTCAAAGTCTATGGTTTGCAAATTGAAAAAGTCCATATATGGCCTTAAGCAAGCTTCTCGTCAATGGTACCACAAATTCCATGAGGCTATTATCTCCTATGGCTTTGAGGTGAACTTAATGGAAGATTGTTTCTATCACAAGTTCAGTGGGAGTAAATTCATATTCTTGATACTATATGTTGATGATATCTTACTTGCCAGTAGCGATATAGGCTTATTGCATGAAACCAAGAAACTTCTCACTAATTTTTTTGAGATGAAGGACCTTGGCGATGCATCTTTTGTCTTAGGAATAAAGATACTTCAAGATCGCGCTCAAGGTATCCTACGGTTATCACAAAAGGCCTTCATTGAAAAGATTTTGGATAGATTTCGCATGAAGGATTGTACGTCAGGAGATACGCCCATATCTAGGGGAGACAAGTTTAGTCTCGCCCAATGCCCTAAAGGTAAGCTTGAAATGATAGAAATGACAAAGGTACCTTATGCTTCGGCAGTAGGAAGCCTTATGTATGCCCAGGTTTGTACTCGCCCTGATATAACATTTATAGTGGGAGTGTTAGGAAGATACTTGAGCAATCCAGGAATGGATCATTGGAAAGCAGCCAAGAGGGTTATGCGGTATTTAAAAAGAACAAAAGATTATATGCTTACATATCGGAGGTCAGATGAATTATAGATCGTCGGATATACTGACTCTGATTTTGCTGGATGCCAAGATAGTAAAAGATCCACGTCAGGTTATGTCTACATGTTGGCTGGAGGAGCTATTTCTTGGAAGAGTGTTAAACAGACACTCGTAGCTTCCTCTACAATGGCCGCTGAATTTGTAGCTTGTTTTGAGGCATCCAACCATGGGGTATGGCTGAGAAACTTTGTCACAGCGCTGCATATAGTAAGTGGTGTTGAAAGGCCACTGAAGATTTATTGTGACAACAGGTCAACAGTGTTGTACTCTAACAACAACATAAGCTCTTCAAAATCAAAGCACATCGATATAAGGTTTCTGGTTGTTAAAGAAAGAGTTCAGAGTGGTCAGATTTCCATAGAACACATAGGGAAGAACTCCATGCTTGCAGATCCGCTTACTAAAGGCTTAGTGCCTAAGGTCTTTCATGAGCATACTGCTCATATAGGAGTTGTTTTGTTCGATGACACTACGATTTAGTGGGAGTTCTTTATGTTGGTGTTCTATGTAAATAAATAAATGAAATATTCTTATGTTTGTTTTCTGCAGAATAAAGAATTCAATGATATTTTCCCTCTGAATGTATTATATTTTGTGCTTGTGTTTCTGCTTTGTGTATGTAAAAAATTTAGGATTGATCTCATAAGGATTAAAGTGACCAGTTGGAAATAGGCATGGTAAGATCACATTGCATGTAATTTCCATGTCCATACTTGATCTATGTCATTGAATATATTGGTGCGATGACAATGGAAGGTTTAGTTACGCCTGAAAGTGATAAAAACCGCCATGATCTCATATTGATATAGGAGGTGGACCAGATTGTATCTAAGGAGGAATCTAAAGAAAAATAACATGCAGTTGTGCACTAAAGATATATGATATAATTATCTCAAGTTAATATGTGGCCCAAGTGGGAGATTGTTAGGAAATTATATTTTCTAATATTAGTTTCATAAGCATGGTAGACCAGTGCATGAAAAATTGGCTTATGTCACTTAAGATGTTTAGATCAAAAGAACAACCAATTTAACTTTATCTTTTAACAATAAAATATTTCTTACAAGCCATAAGTCTCAAGATCCACGATAGTAGGACTGTACAAAAAAGCCCTCTCTATCTAGCATTCATGACAGTATTGTTGGGATAAGTTTAAATTAAATAAAAGAAAATAGAAAATGAAAGGTTTATGGTGAAGAGGTGTGTCCCTGGGTATTTTTTAGTGGACAATTAATATGTTTAGATTTCTTATGGTAGTCATTATCACTCTTAATGATTTGCTATGACTTATAAATAGCACAATGTAACTCTTGTAAAAAGAGCAAAGGCAGAATCAGTAATAGAATAGAGGTATATTCAGAGAATTTCCTGTGTATTTGTGTGTGTGAGCACTAGTTATAGGGCCTGTGAAATAAAAAATTGGTATCAGAGCTTGAGCCAATGAAGAATATGAGTAATAGTTTGCCAATGCCCCGCCTGACAAAGGTGAACTATGAAAACTGGAGCATCCAAATGAAGGCTCTTCTAAGAACCTATGACAGTTGGGGGTTGGTGCAAAACGGGTTCGTAGAACCTGATACAACAGAAGGATATTCAGCAAATCAACTCAAGCAATTGAGTGCGTCGAAATCAAAGGATGCAGTGGCACTCTTTATGATGTTTCAAGCTGTTGAAGAAAGCGGTGGTCTTGAAAAAATTGGAGGTGCAACGATGGCAAAGGAGGCTTGGGATATATTGGAGACGACCTACAAAGGCGCAGACTGTGTGAAGTAGGTCCGACTTCAAACTCTAAGAGGAGAGTTGGAGGGGATGAAGATGAAGGAAACCGAAGGAGTGTCGGACTTCATCACCCGGGTTCAAACCATGGTGAAACATTTGAAACGAAATGAAGAGATGTTGACCGACTCCAGAGTTGTTGAAAAGATTCTGAGATCGTTGACAGACGACTTCAAAAACGTGGCATGTGAAATTGAGGAGTTTAAAGACTTGGCTACGCTTTATGAAGAACAGCTAGCTGGTTTTCTTGAAGCGCATGAGCAGCACAAGAAGAAAAGGAAGGAAGAGCCTCTAGAGCAAGCACTCCAAACAAAAGCAACAATTAAGGATGAAAATGTGTTGTACTCTCAAAATGTCCGAGGTAGAGGTCGTGGACGCGGTGGACGTGGAAATGGCCGAGGTCAGGAGGTGAAGCATGAAGAAAGAGCTGATACGAGTCAACAAAACTAGAGAGGTAGAGGATTTGGCCGAGGTGGAAGAGGTCGGTGGTCAAATCAAAGTGTAGAATGTCATAAGTGTGGCAAGTATGGTCACTACACAAGGGATTGCAACTCGGACAGATGCTACAACTGTGGCCGAGTTGGGCATTTTGCTAAAGATTGCCGAGATGAAAGAATAGTTGACGAGATTTCAAATTTCGCTGCAGAAGGAGAAATAAGAGATAGAGGAGTTCTGATGTTAGCACATGCTGAAATTAGCTCGAAGAGTAAGACAGAGTGGTACTTGGATACTGGTTCCAGTAATCACATGTGTGGTTACAAACATTTGTTCAAAGAGATGAGAACGGTGGAAGCCGGACATGTCTCTTTTGGAGACGCATCCAAAATTGATGTGAAAGGCCGTGGTACGGTCTGCTTTCTACAAAAGGATGGACGGGTTGGAACAATTCGGGATGTGTATTATGTGCCCGAGCTCAAAAGTAACATCTTTAGCATTGGAGAATTGATGGAGAAAGGTTACTCGGTTCTAATAATAGACTGAGTTCTACTATTGAAAGATAAATAAGGGCATCTGATAGCCCGAGTTCAGATGAAAGAAAAATGTACAAGCTAAGTTTGAAGAGCGTGGAGGTCGGTTGTCTGCAAGCCGAGGTGGTGGATAAGATGTCTCTGTGGCATCGACGGTTTGGACACCTTCATTACGGTGGTCTAGCCGAGCTGATGAAGAAGAACAAGGTAGTGGGACTGCTAAAGATAAATCCTGAAAGAAAATTCTGTGAGCACGCAAGAAGCTCGTTCCAAAGGATGGCAAGATGCCGGGCCAAGCAGCCTCTGGAGTTGTACATACCGACCTGTGTGGACCCATAACTCCGGGGTCCTTCAGTGGAAAGGTATATCTTATTTCGTTTATTGATGATCTTAGTCGTAAGACTTGGGTATATTTTCTGTAAGAAAAATCCGAGGTGCTTGAGGCCTTTAAGAAGTTTAAAATGATGATAGAAAATGCAACAGGAAAATACATCAAGTCGGTCCGTTCTGACCGAGGTGGCGAGTACGTTCAAACAACCTTTAAAAGGTATTGTGAAGAACACGGGATAAGGCGGTTCCTGACCGCGCCGTACTCACCACAACAAAACGGAGTTGCTGAAAGAAAGAAACGGACTATCTTGGATATGGTGCATTCTATGTTGAAGACTAAGAATATGCCTAAAGAGTTTTGGGGTGAAGTCGTACAATGTGTTGTGTACGTGCAGAATACATGTCCGCATTCAAGTGTGAAGGACAAAACCCGACAGGAAGCATAGAGTGGTCTAAAGCCATCAGTGGCTCGTTTCAAGATTTTTGGTAGTGTTGCGTATGCACACATACCAGACCAGCTCAGAACGAAGCTTGAAGATAAGAGTAAGAATTTTGTGTTTATTGGATATGATGAAAAGACGAAGGGATACAAGGTGTTGGATCCGGTCAATAAAAGGGTGTTGGTAAGCCGAGATGTGAAAGTGAATGAAGAAGATAGATGGGACTGGAATATTACATTCGGGGTCAATGTGGAACCCAAAAATTTATCAATTGAGGTCGGACAACCTTCGACCCATATCCCGGCAAATCCTGAAGTCTCTGATGATGAAGAAGAGCAAAGACAACCGAGAATGAGAAGCCTGCAAGACTTGTATGACTCAAATAACGAAGCAAATCTTGTTTTCTTCTTAGCAGATTCTGAGGATTTGAGCTTTGAGGAAGCTGTCCGAAATAAGAAATGGCAATCTGCCATGGAAGACAAGATAAAAGCTATTGAGCGGAATAAGACATGGAAGTTAGTCGAGCTACCTTTATTAATATATATATATATTTTTAAATTTTTTTTTTAAAAAAAGTTTAAAAAAAAGAAAATCGGCCCATCGGTGTGAAGTGGGTATATAAGAAGAAGATGAATGCTAAAGGAGAGATTAAGCGATTTAAAGCCCGGCTAGTAGCAAAGGGGTATAAGAAAAAAGATGGAATAGACTATGACGAGGTGTTTGCACCCATAGTGAGGATGGAGACAATCAGGTTGTTGATATCACATGCAACCCAGCTTGAATGGCCGATCTATCAGATGGATATGAAATCGGCGTTCTTAAACGGTGTACTTGAGGATGAGGTATATCTCGAACAACCTCCGGGTTTCATGAAACTCGGACAAGAAAGAA
The DNA here is from genome assembly GCA_032173675.1 of Gastrolobium villosum. Lineage (NCBI taxonomy): Eukaryota > Viridiplantae > Streptophyta > Magnoliopsida > Fabales > Fabaceae > Gastrolobium > Gastrolobium villosum. The sequence goes on from JAVKPL010004567.1 coordinate 205,163, forward strand.
TAGTGTTAAGGATGAAGAAGGCTTTGTATGGGCTGAAGCAGACACCGCGGGCTTGGAATACCCGTATTGACTCTTATTTCAAGAAGGATGGATTTGAGCAATGTCCATATGAACATGCGCTGTATGTGAAGAAGAAAGAAGGTAATATTTTACTGATTGCTTTACATGTTGATGATCTAATCCTCTTGGGAAATGTGAAAGGATGATACAAGACTTCAAGAAGAAAATGACAAAAGAGTTCGAGATAACGGATCTCAGTCTGATGAGATACTTCCTTGGTCTAAAAGTCAGACAAGACAAATCCGGGATCTTCGTATCTCAAGAAGCTTATGCAAAAGATATCCTGAAGAGTTGATGGAACCCGGCTTAAAACTTTTGAAGTATGATGGAGGAGAAAGAGTTGATCCGAGTAATTACAGGAGTCTAGTAGGATATTTGAGGTATTTAACTTGTACGAGGCCAGACTTATGTCTAAGTGTTGGGATTATAAGTCGTTTCATGGAAGATCCGAGCTACACACATTGGAAGGCAACAAAGAGGATATTGAGATATGTTCAAGGAACCATCTCGCAAGGACTTCATTATTCGAAGTCGCACAAGTACAAACTGGTGGGATATTTAGATAGCGACTGGTGTGGAGATGTTAATGACAGGAAGAGCACGGCTGGCTATGTGTTTTTCATGGGAAACACAACATTCATGTGGGTGTCAAAGAAGGAACCCATTGTGACTTTATCTACATCCGAAGTCGAGTACGTTGCTGCTTCCTGGTGCGTTTGTCACGCAATGTGGCTGAGGAATCTATTGAGTAAAATGGAGCAATAACAAGTCGGGCCAACCGAGATCCGGGTTGACAATAAATCTGCAATCGAGTTAGCAAAGAACCCGGTCAACCATGAGAGGAGTAAGCATATAGATGTCAGGTTTCATTTCATCCGGGATCAAGTCAAGGAAGGAAAGGTGGAGCTCACTCATGTTGCAAGCCGAGATCAAGTGGGTGACATATTTACGAAGCCGTTACCAACGTTGCTGTTAGAAAATTTCAAGAAGAAGACTGGGATGAAGGATGGTCGAAAAATTTAAAGCTTATGGGGGAGTTTTGTTGGGATAAGTTTAAATTAAATAAAAGAAAATAGAAAATGAAAGGTTTATGGCGAAGAGGTGTGTCCCTAGGTATTTGTTAGTGAACAATCAATATGTTTAGATTTCTTATGTTAGTCATTATCACTTTTAATGATTTGCTATGACTTAAAAATAGCACAATGTAAATCTTGTAAAAAGAGCATAGGCAGAATCAGTAATAGAATACAGGTATATTCAGAGAAGAAAATTGCCTGTGTATTTGTGTGTGTGAGCACCAATAATAGGGCCTGTGAAATAACAAGTATGAATAATAGAATTATATATAATAACTTTTTTTTTTTTTTTTGGTAATCATATATAATAACTTTTTACTTAAACAAAATAATGTAACTTTTTCCTTTTATTATTTGAGTAAAAAGGCAAAATAATTTGACTCGTCTATGCATTTATAAAATTAACATTTACCATTTTTTATTAATATAGTAAGAGTTCCCAATCATATTAATTAGAATGTGATTAGGTTTCTTATTTATGATAATGTGTCTAGTTTAACTAAATGGCAAACTTAAATAGACTAAATATAGTTAAACATGTTACTCAATATCATTCTGCATAAAATAATAATTTTTTAGCTTTATATTATTTTGTGCATGATAAAAGATGTATATTTTATTCAGATTAAGTGTAAACAGATATCAAGTCTCATTTAATTGGCAATTAACAATTAAAATTTTTAAGGACTTCCCTGTCTACATTAGGAATGTTCGTGGTGTTAATTGGATCAGTTTTGAAGTAAAAATTATCTGATTCAATCCCTTTGATTTTATCATTTAATCATTTATTCGATTTAGATTTTTTTTTTAAATTTGATCCAATCCATATTTATTCGGTTCGGATTGGATCGATTTTCGATTTTTCGAAAAGCCTAAAATTTCAACCATACAAATCACTAGCTATATCAAAATGAAGTCGTTCAAAATTACAAACCACTAGAAAATTCAAGTCTTAAAACTCTCGAAGAGTTAAAATAGATTAATTGACAATAAAAAACTAAAACAAGATAATTTGCTATCAATAACATTCAAGATTTCAAGTCTACAAAATAATAAGATTTTAAGTCACCATCTTTCAAAAATAATAAATACATAATATATTAAATCGATTTGGATTGGATTGGTTTTCACCTATCAAACCCAAAAACGATCCAATCCAATTAAAAAATGTGGATTTTTTTTTCCAATTTTTGATTATTTCGGTTATCGGATTTTTGGTTTGGTCATCTCTGATTAAATCAGTTGATGAGTATCCCTAGTCTACACTTGAATTTCTAAATATCTCCTAAAAGAATTAAAAAAAAACCTATGTCGACAATGCGAAATGAAACCAAGCTTTTAAGACCTAAACATATCCACCTAAAGATTAATAATGCTGAATTTACGACTTCGAATAATTGTGTACTTAAAACGACACAACACTTCTTTACAGAGAAGACCATGTTGCTATGTAGAAACCAGAAAGAAAGGCACCAATGATAGGGAGGATGAAGTTTGGGAAAGAAAAATGTCCATTACTCCATTTATGGTTTCATCGCGAAAAATCTTATCCTTAGCTAGTTAAAAAAAAAATGAGGGAGTCACAGCGATCGATAACCCACACACCCTTAGAACGTTTTTGAGTAGCATGCAGCGTGCTTAACTGCTTTTCCCATATATGGACTCGCAATGGAGAGACACAGGACGTTTTTTAAGGTGTTGGTTCAAGTTTTGGTCCCACTCTGACTCATATATTAATGCTTCTCGTTTTCTATTGTCGCATGAGAATGATCTCTCATGTCACTCTTACTTCAAAAAATATGCCCATTTTTTTCTTCTAAAAAATTGGTGGCGCCCACTGGCGGACCCACGTTGAGGCAAATGTCTGCCAGTGCGGACATAAAACTTTTGAATTTAGTTTTTTTTTTCTTTTTCTCTATTGCAAGGTACTTATTTTTCTCTTGATTCAATATTTCTATTAGGATTAAATATCCTTTTAAGTTTCTAACAAAAATTATGGTCCCCATTTTAGTCTGTTACAAAAAAATTAATCTCGAGTGTTTAAAAAATTCACGGTGGATCAATTTAGATAAAATCATAGCCCCTCACAAATTCAAAAAAGACCTACATTAGTCACTCAAAAAGACCAATATGGGTCAACTGTGAATTTCATAGAGACCATGTGACTAATATTTTTTCTATAATGGACTAAAGTGGGATCGATTTTTTTTTTGAGGGACCAAAAAATATATTTATTCTTATATTAGTTAGCAACGTACGGAGATTATTAAAATAAAGTAGCAACGCAAATTGATTAGAGAGAAAACTTATTCTTCCTCCCCTATCACGTACCCATTCACATGCTCTAGTCATCATTTGTTTCATTTTTCATTTTTATAAAAAAAGAGGATTGATTGGAGGTCCGACATTCTCAAAAAGTTAATATCTAGAGACGATGCCTTCACTGTGATTTTGCTTGCCTTCTGTACAGGTAGTGTTAACTTTTTTATTCACCATTATAAAACATAACGATGATATATGGATATATTGGAGTATATTCTCATATTAGTTTTGGAGGATTGATAAGATTTAGAGGGGAAATTATTGGTCAAACTATTACTTGCAGCTTGTTAAATTTTTCGGGGGCAACCCGCAACTAAATGTGCGGACATAAAAGATTTTTCTAGGTCCGCCACTGGTGGCGCCCACTTTATTTGTCTCTTAACATGAGAGAATTGTTGGGCTTCCTCCTTCAATGCTAAGCCCAAGCCCTTTTGAGGGGTTTCCTAAAATCCCTAACCCTGATTTCCACCTCCTCTATAAATACTCATTAGTTGTGGGTGGAGGCTAGGTCAGATGAGAGAAGATTTTATTTGACAGATATTTGAGAGAAAATTGTTTGAGCAAAGCTTTATGCTTTGTATTTGGCATCTCTAGGGAGAGTTTGAGAGAAACAACTCTAGGGCAGTTTGATTATCACCATTGTTGGAGAGGTTGTGTTAACCACCTTTGGTGTATTTGATTATTTGTAACCATTATTTTCATAGAGGATTTTTTGATCTGAACTAGGTCCCGTGGGTTTTTTTTACTTCTTCATTGGAGAAGATTTTCCCACGTTAAAATCTGGTTGTGTTCTTCTTCTCTCTCCTATTTGTGTTTTTGTTTTTCCGCTGCGCGACCCGACCTGGTGAAAGTTCAGGCCGAGGTACTGCCGAGATCTGAGATCCAGATCTTGTTGATTGACTTCCGCATAAAATGCTCATGAGCCAATCTTTCCAACAAGAACTTCTCTCGTACTACATGAGAGAAGTAATCCCCTTCATTTATTGGCTTTTTTATATTCTTTTTAAGGGTTTTATGAAACTTTTCTATACACTGTTCCATTTTCATATTAACATGGCTCATGACTTTTTTTAATATATGAATTCCACATAATTTTTGTTTTTATGGCATAAGAAGGTTCATATCATGTAACATGATAAATATAAAACTTCTTTTTTAATGTGTATTTGGACTAATCTGTTTTGAGATTAACAAAATTTAGTTAATTTTTGAGAAAGAACTTTGGTTTTTATATATAAAAAAAAGTGTCACTAAACATGTGCAAGTATAATAAGACAAATTTAAGTACAATTTAATCATGAAGATTGTAGAGGTTTAAGGTTTCAATATATATTAAATAGATCAAATTAAGAGAGAAAATGAGAGCTTTTTATTAGGGGGAAAAAGAGAAGTGGAATCAGATATAGAGTATTTAGATCCTAATATATCATATAAATCTTTGAGTTGAAGTAAAAAAGAGATCGAGAGTCATAAGAAAACATACAAATGTATAGCCATCACAATGTAGTTAACAACGTTTTGCAGTTGCAAATTCGCTGCCCCGGAGGCCATGCACATTTGTACCATTGGGAGTTAGTAACTGAAAATTAGAAAAATAAAGAAGTTAACAGCAGAGATATCAGAAAACAAAATCCCCGTCAGAATGATGAGAGAACCACAAAAAAATAAAAATCTGAAGATAAATCATTGATCACCTTAATTACTGCATACATGGTTCCCTTCCAAATTGCATGTTCAGTCATTTTCATCGCATTCAAAAGCAACCAAAGGGAAGATATGAAGTATCTCAAAAGTCATATTAATAATAACAGATATATTCATCCCTTTTATTTATAAAGCGGCTCAAAGGATGTGTAATATTGCATTAATTACCGATAAATGTTTACTAGGAATATATATACAAGATGATTAATGTAAATTCAAATTAAAAATTAAAAATACAACATGCTTTATCATGACTAACTCCATACTTCAAACATTTTTTTCAGTATATCTCCGATTTCTTCTTTACTTTAATTTTAACTTCAAAATAAAACCTTTGGGGTGAGCATCGCTTAGTTTCAAAATAAAGGAATTTCAGATAGTGAAGATACTGACTCATACAAAAAGTCATATGACTTAGAGAAAGCAAAATTGCTTACAATTTATTTATTTTTTTTAAAATGGAATAGCATCGTCAAAGATAAAATGCTATGGAAATGTTCATGCACCAAACAATGAATTATAGTGAGCCCTCCAGCTACTATATACATAAACAGAAGGAAGCTGAGAAAGAGCTGAAAATAATCAATAATTTCTCAACAGTAAGATTGAAAGAACGATGAAGAAACATAGTGAAAATAACCTTGAGCGAAATGAGACAATTTAAGCACAGTGATAATAACCTTGAGAGAGTGAGACAAGCACAGGAAACTGATAATAAGCTTGTGTGAGTGAGAGACGCATACTAGAAAGAGAAAGAGAGAGTATCTGCTTCAAGGAAAGAAAGAAGCACAGCAATAATAATACTGAGACTGAGACTGAGACAAAGTTTAAAATATAGCACTAGCAGTTGTAGTAGTGTACGATCACTGCATGAAGATTTGTCAGTAGAAAGTGCGTAAGCTACTTTAGGTTCTTCCGCCAAAAAGAAACATCTGTGTGAGACTGCCAGATCTTCATCATTTGGGCTGAGGATTTCGCAGTTTCAGACAGACAAGAGCATATCTACAGCAACTCCAATATGATATATATTCACTAGAAATCTTAAACGATTTTAACGTATTCATAACTCGGGTTTAAGTGTTTAACTTTGATAGAATTTTACCTGAATTTTTATTTAGTCAATTTTTATTTATTATATATCCCGATTTATCGATTACTTGACTTGTCCGATTTAAGCACTCTCGGACCTATTATAAACTCAAATTATCATGGCTAGATTAATCACCTATCAATAGGGGTGTTCGAGGTCTGGATTGGATCAGTTTTGGAAGTAAAAATCATCCAATTCAATTCATTTGGTTTGATCATGTCATCATCCATTTGGTTTGAATTCTTTTTCAAATCCGATCCGATCCAATTTTTTTCGGTTTGAATTATATCAGTTTTTTGATTTTTTGAAAATCCTAAAATTTGTTTCATGATTATTGTGCAGATAACATCTTTTGTATATATATTGGCTTTGTAAAAAAAAAAAAAAACTTGAAATACAAAAGTATCAGTAAACCATAATATTTTTTTGGGAGGGGGACAATGAAATATGAAGCTCTACGCAGATGGAAATTTGTTGATGAGATGTGAGTTTTTTCTTGGGTTTAGTTGATGGGTTAATGTGTCTTGGGTTTAGAAATTTTTTTGGCTATGATTGGGGAAATACCCAAATAGGTAAAGGGGAATTAATATATTGGATTGGATCGATTTTCATTAAACAATCCGAAAACCAATCCAATCCAATTAAAATTTGCGATTTTTTTTCGGTTTTCAATTTTTCGGTTTGTTCGGTTATCGGTTTTTCGGTTCGGTTATCGCAGTTTGAATCGGTTTGGATCGGTTGATGAACACCCCTACCTATCAATATTCGATTAAAAAATATGTTATTACATGGTTTATTTGACGCATATTATATAGGGTAGCCACCAACTTTATTACATCTCTACGAGCATTGCTAATTTATTATAGTAACAAAATTAATGTCTTATATTTTAGCTTTACCTGATCAATTATATATTTTGCTGCTAACACCCTAGGCTTAAATTCGAGTTGCAGGTTTTACTCAAGGCTATACTGTAACTAGTAGTAACATTTCATTATTTTATGAACTCCGGTGCAGGAATTAGGTAGGATTTGGCCAAGTTATATATCATGCAATTGATCATGTCTAAGATAGATGTAGTATATAGGTAGCCCGAATTTATTTCCACCCTAACTGGTTTTACCAACCCAAGCCTTTAACAGCGTTTTTCCTAATATTTTAATGATTTTGCAAGAATAAGCTAGCTTGTATCAGTTGTATGTTCTTTTAGACACATCATGAACCCTAGCTAGCTGTAGGATATCGTATCTGCTTTAAGGTGAACAGGATCCAAGTTTGACCAAAGCTCAATGAACTTCTTTGACGCTTTTTGTATGTTCTCAAGGGTTTAGAATTCGAATGAAATATTTTCACAAATACAAGTTACAAACAACGGCAATTAGAGTTCAAAGGTAAAAAAAAAATGTAATTTACATGAAATATTATTTGTGTGAGGGGTGTACACATTCTGCAATATTTATAAAAGAAAAGTGTCAATTTATTATACAATTGTTCATTGGCATACACAGATGTATACTGGAAATTTATGAATGTAAATTAAATATATGAAAATGATAAATTTTAAATAAAATTTATAGAAATTTTAAGTTTAATTTGCATGCAAAAATTAACTTGTGAGAAAGTACTAGCTGAAATTATTTACGAATTATGTGAAGTAGTTAAATAACACACGCAATTAATCACATAAATGCCATGAAAATCAAAATATGTCGGCAGATGCGGTTGCTATTGTTGAAATGTCTTTTTATTTTGTTGTGTCGTGTTAAATATTGAATAGTCAATTGTTTCTTGGTTTTCTTGTGTTAGTAGTAAAATTAAATAATTGTTATGTTTACGAGGGGTATCAATGGTGGAGCCACACGATTTGATTTATGTCCGCACATTTGGCTCCGTTCAAGGTAGTGTCTCTGAAATTTTTTTAAAAAAGAAAATTTTAAATATATTAAAAATAAAAGAATATAAATAAAAAAAACTTCAACGTATATAATATAAAAAAATAATTGATAGTGAACTAAACTATTACAATAAAACAATTACAAAAACATTATTCAATTATTCATTCCTTGAAAATAAATAATGTATGTTAATAATGATTATTTTTATTTTATTTTTTATAACAATGATTATTTTTTTTAATACAGATTAAACTAATCTAAATATACACCCAATTATCTCCAAATATATATATATATATATATATATATATATATATATATATATATATATATATATATATATATATACCCAATTATATCATCACCAAACATCCACTAAAATAGTATTTTTTATTATTTATTTATTTTAATTTTTCTTCCCCCTCTTTGCTTTCTCTGTCTTAGTGTCTTATACTGACCACGGCTGCTTGAATATGAATCTTGCAGTTTCTAAAGACAAAGAGGTTTCTGATTAAGATTTGCTTCTAGGGATTTGCTCAACTAAACCAAAAATTTGTCACTTTAAGAGGTTTTTGTTGTTTCAGTGATTGACTAAGTTTTTTGCCTTGTAATGGGTAAGGTGGCGCCGTGGTGGTGGGAGGGGCGCTAGTGATGCCCCACCGCATGAGGAGCTTAGAGAAGTGCGGTCGGTGAAGGAGTTTGAAGAACAGTGCAGTGCCATAATTGGGAAGCTTATGCAAGTTTCTGATGCCATAGAGATTGAGATGCATGACCAGGTGATACGTTTCTCAGTCCTGATTCTCCTTCAGCAATTCGAACTAACATGTACGGTGCATGAGCAACTGTAAAAAAAAATTTCCCCACAAATTTATGTCTGCACTTGCGGACAAAGGCGCAAGTGTAGGTCCGCCGATGAGGGGTATAATAGTTGGTGTTATAAGTAGTTAATGGATACTCATCATGTTTATTGGTGACTTGATGTGATTGTTATTAGTGGTGTCATGAGGCTCTTTATTAGTTGTGTAATTAGCCTCTTTATTAGTAATTTCAGTTTTTTATATTGCCTTTAATAGGCTTGATGCGTTAGAACAAGATGAAGCATTCCATTTTTAATAGATACATTAGACCAGAGTCATAGGAGGAAGAGGGTGTATCGGATCACTATCATCGGAAAAAGTGTGAGACTAATTAATCCCCCTCGAGTGAGAGGTGATTTTCCTGTTGTGATACCACTTGTAATTGTAAGTTGCCTTTGTAAGCCATGAACATAAAAGAGGGAAATATTAAATGTTTTATGCGGAAGAAGCAGTCGTTGCCCACCCTCAATCATGTTTAACCCATGAATCATGCAATAGACATGTTAGGGTTTAAAGTAGATACCTTTATTCGGATTATTATTCTTGATCAAATTTCTTGATCAATTCTTCAGATTTGAAGAACACAAGTCCTCCGATCAAAATCCACACCACCTTGTTATCTTGTAAGAGAAGAACACTTCTTGGAATGCCCAAACCTCAATCCTTAAGAGTTTGTATTGCCTTTAGTATGCTTGGTGTATTGGAAGAATTCCATTTTCAATATCTTGAATATGTTTTAAGGGTTAATCTTTTCTCATTTTACATGAGAAAAGATTCTCATGTTACACACACATTCAAAAGGTGGGTCCCATTTTTATTCTTTTGTTTTTTCACTTTTTTGTGGACGCCACCTATAATAGCCCAAAATAATTAATTAGCAAAATACATGTGATTAGATAATTAAGCATGTATTAGTGAGTAAAAATAAGTAAATTCCCTTATAAAATTAATTAGGGTCACTTTTGAGGTAAAAAGTGTACTCTGTGAAAATTAAGGGGTATAAATGGGTGTAGACAAAAGTGCCCAAAATATAAAAAAGGAAGTAGGAATATTCCTAGAAAAATATTCTAGACTCTTGGGTAAAGTTTGGTAATTAATGGAGTTGAATACATAGATGAACCGATACCCACTTAACCTATGTTAAGTGGCTAGCAACTAAAGGAACCCCATATTTCCCAACCCAACCCGCGTGAGCAGAAGGAAAGAAGAAAAGAAGAAGAAATGAAGAGAGAAAGGGAAGGAAGAAGAAAGGAAGGGGGAAAACCCTAGAGGGAGAAATCCTCAACCGTTTTGAGTGATTCAAAAGCCTAAACCACTCCAAATCTTCCCCTCTTTCACAATCCTAGCTTGGATCTTAGTGGAGAGTTGGGTGGTTTGAGATATTTCCTTCCAAAGTTTTGACCCATTGGAGGAATTGAGAGATTTGTTGGTTTCTCTACCTCCATGGAAGCTTGAGGAGTAACCAATCCTTGGTTGTGCAACCATTGGTGGTAAGATTTCATCCTTTGAACTCTATTTTCATGAAGAATCCATGATTTAGGTTTTGGATGAATAGTGTCTAGGGTTTATGGTTATGTGAGTAAATGGGCTATGTTCTAGGAAGATTGAGGCCTAGAGTATGTTGAGAAAAATGCTAGGAATGACATTTAATCGGTGAAAATAAGTTTATATAGTCATATGATTTTGTTTGGAAATTTACAAAATTATGCATTTGACTATGGTTTGGCTTGTTGGTGTAATCAATGGTTTGGTTGGGTTGATTGTTGATATTGTCCATGTGATGCTTAGGATTGAGGCATTTGGACCAACCGTGAATAACCAACCGTTGGAGCAAGCTATGGAGCTCGGTTAGCTCCTTGAAGTTAATGTTGTGTTGTGAAGAACAAAGGATTAGTTGGAAGCTTTGAGGTAAGCCTTCGGACCTTGGGTGTAATTCCCTTTATTGTTCCACCAAGCCCTGAACGGGTCATGGTGTGTTGTGGTATATAAACGCAATGAAATAGAGTAATGCTTCGTTATATGTATTTGCATGCTTTGGTGTGACATAGGATGGTGTTTCCCTATGTTGGTATGTAGCATGACGATGCGTAAATCATACTTGGTAGTTTAGCTGGCCAGTAGGACTATTTGCATCTGAGTATCCTTAGGACAGCTCGAGAGCTCGAGGGATTTCTCCTGGAGATGTTTTGTACACTTGCATGAATATGTATTTGCTGCATTATTATTGTCATTGCTATTACACTGTTATTGAACTATGGGGTGGAGAGATGCTCCAAGGACCCCTGGTTTACTGGATATATTCGTATATCTCACCCCGTGTGGTTGGGGACCCCCCTTTTAGGAAAGGATGCTGCAGGAGCCTCTGATGGCAAGTGGCCATATTTGAAGTGATTGGGCATATGAAGATATCGTGTCATTTGATTAAGCATGCTATTTTGTAGTTCACATGTGTAGGATTGCTAAATGAGAATCAATTGTCATATGCATGCTATATTTATTTGGGTGGACTTAGCCTATGCTCATGCTTTTGGTATCTCTTTTGTTGATGGGAGCCAAGGAGTGATCATAGTGTTTTGTAGCTAAGTCCCATGATTTGTAATTGAAACTTGTAAACATGATGTAAAGTTGCAATTATTGGGTATTTGCATATATGATGAAATGATATGCATGCTTCTCTTGTGTATGAGTATCTAGAGAGACTAGAATTCATGTATTGAAAGGATTATATGATGTAAATTAGGTGAAAGAAGACCTTTAGGTTGGAAAACCAATTTAAAACAAAGATACCCTGTCTTGTTGTCCAATTTTCGTATCCTATACGATAGATTTGGATCCTTGTGTCTTGATGGAAGTTGTAGATATGTTTCTTAGCTTTCCATAGAGACCAAGATTGTGTAATTTGGATAAGTATAACTCAAGTTATGGTTAAAACACCACAGGTAGGTCAAACTGCCCTGTTTTGGGTGCTTGCTCCAGACTGTCTACGCTCGGAGCGTGGGATCTACGCTTGAAGCGTAGACCCACTGTCCCATTAATCTCCTCTACGCTTGAAGCGTAGAGTTTTACGCTTGAAGCGTAGAGAATCTGACGTTTCAGCACCTGTCGCTTAGAAACCTCATTACTTGGGCTACGGTGCTCCGATTTGAGCGTGGTTTGAACCCACGCGTAAATAATGAAAAATCCTATAAGATAATGGACAAATGGAGACTGTAATAAATGAAATGAAAGTATGGTATTAAGCTTTAATTATGTCATTCCGCAATGTATTATGGTTATGGTCACGCAATTGGGTAATTTTAATTCGGCCTGCTTTAAAAGAAAAATTTAACCGGATTTAATTGCACCAATGTGATTGTAAATGCGCTTAATATCATAAGTCAATGTTAACAAACCGGTTCTAGAACGGGGTGTTACATTTTATGGTATCAGAGCAGTTTTGTAGGGAAACTTATGGACTATTGTTATTTGTGTTTGTTGTTTAATGCTTTGTAGTTGTTTTGGTACTCTTGATGATTATTGCATTTGTGATCACTTAGTGTGAGCCTGATCAACTCATTTCTGGGTGTAACTTGTGTAGTGTCATGACGAGGAACCGGAATAACGCCGAAGCATCGAATGCAAACGCTCAGCCAGATCCTGTTTTGGCTGCTTTGGTTAGGCCACGAGGTGGTCGTGGGGCAACAGTTGGGCAGCCGGATCCTATAGTTGAAACCCTGGCAGCTGTGCACAGGGAGTTGGAAGTTAGTCGTCGAGCTAACGAAAATCTACTCAAAACAAATGAGGACACGCGGAATGCTATGACCGCAATGATGAACGAGCTGAGGGCGATGAGGGGTGCTAGACCCGAGAACCGGCAACCCTCTCCTCCTCCTTACACTGCCACGCCTACTCCACCTGCTCAAAATGAAGAAGACGGAGCGGGTAATAATGAGGGTGAAGCGAGTCACCACTCAGGTAGTCATAGCCATCACACTGAGGGGAGTCAACCGCATGCAGAACAGGTTGATGAGCACGAAGCCGAAGAAAGAAGATTAATGGCTTTCAGAAAACATAAACCTCCTTCTTTTAAAGGAGAATATGACCCTATGGTGGCAGCGAAATGGCTCCAAGCTATGGAGAAGATTTTCAGGGTTATGAGATGCCTCGATGCATTGAAATTGGTCTACTCCGTTTACATGTTGGAAGAGGAAGCGGAGGATTGGTGGACTAATACTGTGCAGCCTTTAGAAGCTGAAGGCCGGGAAATTACATGGCGATTGTTTGAGACGCTGTTCTTGGACAACTATTTTCCTAGGGAGGCTAGGGAAAGAAAGCAGAATGAGTACAACGATTTAAAGCAAGGGTCAATGTCTATTGATCAATATTTTGCCAAGTTCAATGAATTGGTGAAATATGCTAATTATGGGAGAGCCTTACCCTCTTCAGCTGAGATGACCTCCAAGTTTCAGTGGGGTCTGAATGAGAAGATGTCTCGGAAGATGTCAAACTGTGACATCCGAGAGTTCAGCCGGTTTGTGAACCAGTGCCGGAAGGTAGAAGAGGTATATGGTGTGTCCAGTACCAAGAAGCCTTCTGAGGCCCAAGCACCTACTTCCAATAAAGCAACGGGCTCTGGTTATTGGAAGAATAAAAAGATGAAAGATAAGAAGCTGAGTGTGAACAACCAAGCAAATATATTCAAGAAGCCG